>JAYMGU010000099.1:0-38078 GCA_036178185.1 Liparis tanakae
CCTTTTTCTGGGTTTTCAAGCAAAAAAGTGTCTTAGGACACACTTCTTACAAGTTTGATGACATTTTCATGAATACCTGATGCTTTCATCACTTTACTGCCTCAAAGCAGCAACATCTTGTTTTTATGCTCTTAAACTGATTTTCAGCCGCAGAGAGACCAAAAGTGGATTTTACTAAACAAAACCTTTTTGGGGTTTTCAAGCAAGAAAGTGTCTTAGGACACACTTCTTACAAGTTTGATGACATTTTCATGAATACCTGATGCTTTCATCACTTTACTGCCTCAAAGCAGCAACATCTTGTTTTATGCTCTTAAACTGATTTTCAGCCGCAGAGACCAAAAGTGGATTTTACTAAACAAAACCTTTTTCTGGGTTTTCAAGCAAAGAAAGTGTCTTAGGACACACTTCTTACAAGTTTGATGACATTTTCATGAATACCTGATGCTTTCATCACTTTACTGCCTCAAAGCAGCAACATCTTGTTTTATGCTCTTAAACTGATTTTCAGCCATAGAGAGACCAAAAGTGGATTTTACTAAACAAAACCTTTTTTTGGGGTTTTCAAGCCAAAGAAAGTGTCTTAGGACACACTTCTTACAAGTTTGATGACATTTTCATGAATACCTGATGCTTTCATCACTTTACTGCCTCAAAAGCAGCAACATCTTGTTTTATGCTCTTAAACTGATTTTCAGCCATGAGAGAGACCAAAAGTGGATTTTACTAAACAAAACCTTTTTGGGGGTTTTCAAAGCAAAAGTGTCTTAGGACACACTTCTTACAAGTTTGATGACATTTTCATGAATACCTGATGCTTTCATCACTTTACTGCCTCAAAGCAGCAACATCTTGTTTTATGCTCTTAAACTGATTTTCAGCCCATAGAGAGACCAAAAGTGGATTTTACTAAACAAAACCTTTTTGGGGGTTTTCAAGCAAGAAAGTGTCTTAGGACACACTTCTTACAAGTTTGATGACATTTTCATGAATACCTGATGCTTTCATCACTTTACTGCCTCAAAGCAGCAACATCTTGTTTTATGCTCTTAAACTGATTTTCAGCCATAGAGAGACCAAAAGTGGATTTTACTAAACAAAACCTTTTTCTGGGTTTTCAACCAAAAGTGTCTTAGGACACACTTCTTACAAGTTTGATGACATTTTCATGAATACCTGATGCTTTCATCACTTTACTGCCTCAAAGCAGCAACATCTTGTTTTATGCTCTTAAACTGATTTTCAGCCATAGAGACAAAAGTGGATTTTACTAAACAAAACCTTTTTCTGGGTTTTCAACCAAAAGTGTCTTAGGACACACTTCTTACAAGTTTGATGACATTTTCATGAATACCTGATGCTTTCATCACTTTACTGCCTCAAAGCAGCAACATCTTGTTTTATGCTCTTAAACTGATTTTCAGCCCATAGAGACCAAAAGTGGATTTTACTAAACAAAACCTTTTTCTGGGTTTTCAAGCAAAGAAAGTGTCTTAGGACACACTTCTTACAAGTTTGATGACATTTTCATGAATACCTGATGCTTTCATCACTTTACTGCCTCAAAGCAGCAACATCTTGTTTTATGCTCTTAAACTGATTTTCAGCCGCAGAGAGACCAAAAGTGGATTTTACTAAACAAAACCTTTTGGGGGTTTTCAAGCAAGAAAGTGTCTTAGGACACACTTCTTTACAATTTGATGACATTTTCATGAATACCTGATGCTTTCATCACTTTACTGCCTCAAAGCAGCAACATCTTGTTTTATGCTCTTAAACTGATTTTCAGCCATGAGAGACCAAAAGTGGATTTTACTAAACAAAACCTTTTTCTGGGTTTTCAAGCAAAAGTGTCTTAGGACACACTTCTTACAAGTTTGATGACATTTTCATGAATACCTGATGCTTTCATCACTTTACTGCCTCAAAGCAGCAACATCTTGTTTTATGCTCTTAAACTGATTTTCAGCCGCAGAGAGAGACCAAAAGTGGATTTTACTAAACAAAACCTTTTTTCAGTTTTCAACCAAAGAAAGTGTCTTAGGACACACTTCTTACAAGTTTGATGACATTTTCATGAATACCTGATGCTTTCATCACTTTACTGCCTCAAAGCAGCAACATCTTGTTTTATGCTCTTAAACTGATTTTCAGCCATAGAGAGACCAAAAGTGGATTTTACTAAACAAAACCTTTTTGGGGGTTTTCAAGCAAAGAAAGTGTCTTAGGACACACTTCTTACAAGTTTGATGACATTTTCATGAATACCTGATGCTTTCATCACTTTACTGCCTCAAAGCAGCAACATCTTGTTTTTATGCTCTTAAACTGATTTTCAGCCATAGAGACCAAAAGTGGATTTTACTAAACAAAACCTTTTTCTGGGGTTTTCAAGCAAAAGTGTCTTAGGACACACTTCTTACAAGTTTGATGACATTTTCATGAATACCTGATGCTTTCATCACTTTACTGCCTCAAAGCAGCAACATCTTGTTTTATGCTCTTAAACTGATTTTCAGCCATAGAGAGACCAAAAAGTGGATTTTACTAAACAAAACCTTTTCTGGGTTTTCAAGCAAAGAAAGTGTCTTAGGACACACTTCTTACAAGTTTGATGACATTTTCATGAATACCTGATGCTTTCATCACTTTACTGCCTCAAAGCAGCAACATCTTGTTTTATGCTCTTAAACTGATTTTCAGCCGCAGAGAGACCAAAAGTGGATTTTACTAAACAAAACCTTTTTCTGGGTTTTCAGCAAAGAAAGTGTCTTAGGACACACTTCTTACAAGTTTGATGACATTTTCATGAATACCTGATGCTTTCATCACTTTACTGCCTCAAAGCAGCAACATCTTGTTTTTATGCTCTTAAACTGATTTTCAGCCATAGAGAGACCAAAAGTGGATTTTACTAAACAAAAAAACCTTCCTTTTTTGGGGTTTCAAGCAAAGAAAGTGTCTTAGGACACACTTCTTACAAGTTTGATGACATTTTCATGAATACCTGATGCTTTCATCACTTTACTGCCTCAAAGCAGCAACATCTTGTTTTATGCTCTTAAACTGATTTTCAGCCATAGAGAGACCAAAAGTGGATTTTACTAAACAAAACCTTTTTCTGGGTTTCAAGCAAAAAAGTGTCTTAGGACACACTTCTTACAAGTTTGATGACATTTTCATGAATACCTGATGCTTTCATCACTTTACTGCCTCAAAGCAGCAACATCTTGTTTTATGCTCTTAAACTGATTTTCAGCCATAGAGAGACCAAAAGTGGATTTTACTAAACAAAACCTTTTTGGGGTTTCAAGCAAAAGAAAGTGTCTTAGGACACACTTCTTACAAGTTTGATGACATTTTCATGAATACCTGATGCTTTCATCACTTTACTGCCTCAAAGCAGCAACATCTTGTTTTATGCTCTTAAACTGATTTTCAGCCATAGAGAGACCAAAAGTGGATTTTACTAAACAAAACCTTTTTCTGGGTTTTCAAGCAAAGAAAGTGTCTTAGGACACACTTCTTACAAGTTTGATGACATTTTCATGAATACCTGATGCTTTCATCACTTTACTGCCTCAAAGCAGCAACATCTTGTTTTATGCTCTTAAACTGATTTTCAGCCCATAGAGAGACAAAAGTGGATTTTACTAAACAAAACCTTTTTTCTGGGGTTTTTCAACCAAAGAAAGTGTCTTAGGACACACTTCTTACAAGTTTGATGACATTTTCATGAATACCTGATGCTTTCATCACTTTACTGCCTCAAAGCAGCAACATCTTGTTTTTATGCTCTTAAACTGATTTTCAGCCATAGAGAGACCAAAAGTGGATTTTACTAAACAAAACCTTTTTCTGGGTTTTCAAGCAAAAGAAAGTGTCTTAGGACACACTTCTTACAAGTTTGATGACATTTTCATGAATACCTGATGCTTTCATCACTTTACTGCCTCAAAGCAGCAACATCTTGTTTTATGCTCTTAAACTGATTTTCAGCCCAAGAGAGACCAAAGTGGATTTTACTAAACAAAACCTTTTTCTGGGTTTTCAAGCAAAAGTGTCTTAGGACACACTTCTTACAAGTTTGATGACATTTTCATGAATACCTGATGCTTTCATCACTTTACTGCCTCAAAGCAGCAACATCTTGTTTTATGCTCTTAAACTGATTTTCAGCCATAGAGAGAGACCAAAAGTGGATTTTACTAAACAAAAACCTTTTGGGGGTTTTCAAGCAAAAGTGTCTTAGGACACACTTCTTACAAGTTTGATGACATTTTCATGAATACCTGATGCTTTCATCACTTTACTGCCTCAAAGCAGCAACATCTTGTTTTATGCTCTTAAACTGATTTTCAGCCAGAGAGACCAAAAGTGGATTTTACTAAACAAAACCTTTTTCTGGGTTTTCAAGCAAAAAGTGTCTTAGGACACACTTCTTACAAGTTTGATGACATTTTCATGAATACCTGATGCTTTCATCACTTTACTGCCTGAAAGCAGCTACATCTTGTTTTATGCTCTTAAACTGATTTTCAGCCATAGAGAGACCAAAAGTGGATTTTACTAAACAAAACCTTTTTCTGGGGTTTTTCAAGCAAAAGTGTCTTAGGACACACTTCTTACAAGTTTGATGACATTTTCATGAATACCTGATGCTTTCATCACTTTACTGCCTCAAAGCAGCAACATCTTGTTTTTATGCTCTTAAACTGATTTTCAGCCATAGAGAGACCAAAAGTGGATTTTACTAAACAAAAACTTTTTTTGGGGTTTTTCAAGCAAAAGTGTCTTAGGACACACTTCTTACAAGTTTGATGACATTTTCATGAATACCTGATGCTTTCATCACTTTACTGCCTCAAAGCAGCAACATCTTGTTTTATGCTCTTAAACTGATTTTCAGCCCATAGAGAGACCAAAGTGGATTTTACTAAACAAAACCTTTTTCTGGGTTTTCAACCAAAGAAAGTGTCTTAGGACACACTTCTTACAAGTTTGATGACATTTTCATGAATACCTGATGCTTTCATCACTTTACTGCCTCAAAGCAGCAACATCTTGTTTTTATGCTCTTAAACTGATTTTCAGCCCATAGAGAGACCAAAAGTGGATTTTACTAAACAAAACCTTTTTCTGGGGTTTTCAAGCAAAAGTGTCTTAGGACACACTTCTTACAAGTTTGATGACATTTTCATGAATACCTGATGCTTTCATCACTTTACTGCCTCAAAGCAGCAACATCTTGTTTTTATGCTCTTAAACTGATTTTCAGCCATAGAGAGACCAAAAGTGGATTTTACTAAACAAAACCTTTTTCTGGGTTTTCAAGCAAAAAGTGTCTTAGGACACACTTCTTACAAGTTTGATGACATTTTCATGAATACCTGATGCTTTCATCACTTTACTGCCTCAAAGCAGCAACATCTTGTTTTATGCTCTTAAACTGATTTTCAGCCATAGAGAGACCAAAAGTGGATTTTACTAAACAAAACCTTTTTGGGGTTTTCAAGCAAAGAAAGTGTCTTAGGACACACTTCTTACAAGTTTGATGACATTTTCATGAATACCTGATGCTTTCATCACTTTACTGCCTCAAAAGCAGCAACATCTTGTTTTATGCTCTTAAACTGATTTTCAGCCCGCAGAGAGACCAAAAGTGGATTTTACTAAAACAAAACCTTTTTCTGGTTTTCAAGCAAAGAAAGTGTCTTAGGACACACTTCTTACAAGTTTGATGACATTTTCATGAATACCTGATGCTTTCATCACTTTACTGCCTCAAAGCAGCAACATCTTGTTTTTATGCTCTTAAACTGATTTTCAGCCATAGAGAGACCAAAAGTGGATTTTACTAAACAAAACCTTTTCTGGGGTTTTCAAGCAAAGAAAGTGTCTTACACACTGACACACTTCTTACAAGTTTGATGACATTTTCATGAATACCTGATGCTTTCATCACTTTACTGCCTCAAAGCAGCAACATCTTGTTTTTATGCTCTTAAACTGATTTTCAGCCATGAGAGAGACCAAAACTGGATTTTACTAAACAAAACCTTTTTCTGGGGTTTTTCAAGCAAAAGAAAGTGTCTTAGGACACACTTCTTACAAGTTTGATGACATTTTCATGAATACCTGATGCTTTCATCACTTTACTGCCTCAAAGCAGCAACATCTTGTTTTTATGCTCTTAAACTGATTTTCAGCCGCAGAGAGACCAAAAGTGGATTTTACTAAACAAAACCTTTTTTTGGGTTTTCAAGCAAAGAAAGTGTCTTAGGACACACTTCTTACAAGTTTGATGACATTTTCATGAATACCTGATGCTTTCATCACTTTACTGCCTCAAAGCAGCAACATCTTGTTTTATGCTCTTAAACTGATTTTCAGCCATAGAGAGACCAAAAGTGGATTTTACTAAACAAAACCTTTTTTGGGGGTTTTCAAGCAAAAGAAAGTGTCTTAGGACACACTTCTTACAAGTTTGATGACATTTTCATGAATACCTGATGCTTTCATCACTTTACTGCCTCAAAGCAGCAACATCTTGTTTTATGCTCTTAAACTGATTTTCAGCCAAGAGAGACCAAAAGTGGATTTTACTAAACAAAACCTTTTTTCTGGGTTTTCAAGCAAAAGAAAGTGTCTTAGGACACACTTCTTACAAGTTTGATGACATTTTCATGAATACCTGATGCTTTCATCACTTTACTGCCTCAAAGCAGCAACATCTTGTTTTATGCTCTTAAACTGATTTTCAGCCATAGAGAGACCAAAAGTGGATTTTACTAAACAAAACCTTTTTCTGGGTTTTCAAGCAAAGAAAGTGTCTTAGGACACACTTCTTACAAGTTTGATGACATTTTCATGAATACCTGATGCTTTCATCACTTTACTGCCTCAAAGCAGCAACATCTCTTGTTTTTATGCTCTTAAACTGATTTTCAGCCCGCAGAGACCAAAAGTGGATTTTACTAAACAAAACCTTTCTGGGGGTTTTCAAGCAAAAGTGTCTTAGGACACACTTCTTACAAGTTTGATGACATTTTCATGAATACCTGATGCTTTCATCACTTTACTGCCTCAAAGCAGCAACATCTTGTTTTATGCTCTTAAACTGATTTTCAGCCATAGAGAGACCAAAAGTGGATTTTACTAAACAAAACCTTTTTCTGGGTTTTCAAGCAAAAAAGTGTCTTAGGACACACTTCTTACAAGTTTGATGACATTTTCATGAATACCTGCTGCTTTCATCACTTTACTGCCTCACAGCAGCAACATCTTGTTTTGATGCTCTTAAACTGATTTTCAGCCGCCAGAGGGACCAAAGTGGATTTTACTAAACAAAACCTTTTTTCTGGGTTTTCAGCCAAAGGAAGTGTCTTAGGACACACTTCTTACAAGTTTGATGACATTTTCATGAATACCTGATGCTTTCATCACTTTACATCACTTTACTGCCTCAAAGCAGCAACATCTTGTTATGCCTCAAAGCAGCAACATCTTGTTTTTATGTCTTTACTGATTTTTCAGCCATAGAGAGACCAAAAGTGGATTTTACTAAACAAAACCTTTTTTCTGGGTTTTCAAGCAAAGAAAGTGTCTTAGGACACACTTCTTACAAGTTTGATGACATTTTCATGAATACCTGATGCTTTCATCACTTTACTGCCTCAAAGCAGCAACATCTTGTTTTATGCTCTTAAACTGATTTTCAGCCATGAGAGACCAAAAGTGGATTTTACTAAACAAAACCTTTTTGGGGGGTTTTCAAGCAAAGAAAGTGTCTTAGGACACACTTCTTACAAGTTTGATGACATTTTCATGAATACCTGATGCTTTCATCACTTTACTGCCTCAAAGCAGCAACATCTTGTTTTATGCTCTTAAACTGATTTTCAGCCGCAGAGAGACCAAAGTGGATTTTACTAAACAAAACCTTTTCTGGGTTTTCAAGCAAAGAAAGTGTCTTAGGACACACTTCTTACAAGTTTGATGACATTTTCATGAATACCTGATGCTTTCATCACTTTACTGCCTCAAAGCAGCAACATCTTTTTTTATGCTCTTAAACTGATTTTCAGCCCGCAGAGAGACCAAAAGTGGATTTTACTAAACAAAACCTTTTTGGGGGGGTTTCAAGCAAAGAAAGTGTCTTAGGACACACTTCTTACAAGTTTGATGACATTTTCATGAATACCTGATGCTTTCATCACTTTACTGCCTCAAAGCAGCAACATCTTGTTTTTTATGCTCTTAAACTGATTTTCAGCCCGCAGAGAGACCAAAAGTGGATTTTACTAAACAAAACCTTTTTTCTGGGTTTTCAAGCAAAGAAAGTGTCTTAGGACACACTTCTTACAAGTTTGATGACATTTTCATGAATACCTGATGCTTTCATCACTTTACTGCCTCAAAGCAGCAACATCTTGTTTTATGCTCTTAAACTGATTTTCAGCCATAGAGAGACCAAAAGTGGATTTTACTAAACAAAACCTTTTTGGGGTTTTCAAGCAAAAAAGTGTCTTAGGACACACTTCTTACAAGTTTGATGACATTTTCATGAATACCTGATGCTTTCATCACTTTACTGCCTCAAAGCAGCAACATCTTGTTTTATGCTCTTAAACTGATTTTCAGCCATAGAGAGACCAAAAGTGGATTTTACTAAACAAAACCTTTTTTCTGGGTTTTCAAGCAAAGAAAGTGTCTTAGGACACACTTCTTACAAGTTTGATGACATTTTCATGAATACCTGATGCTTTCATCACTTTACTGCCTCAAAGCAGCAACATCTTGTTTTTATGCTCTTAAACTGATTTTCAGCCGCAGAGAGACCAAAAGTGGATTTTACTAAACAAAACCTTTTTGGGGGTTTTCAAGCAAAGAAAGTGTCTTAGGACACACTTCTTACAAGTTTGATGACATTTTCATGAATACCTGATGCTTTCATCACTTTACTGCCTCAAAGCAGCAACATCTTGTTTTATGCTCTTAAACTGATTTTCAGCCCATGAAGAGACCAAAAGTGGATTTTACTAAACAAAACCTTTTTCTGGGTTTTCAAGCAAAAGAAAGTGTCTTAGGACACACTTCTTACAAGTTTGATGACATTTTCATGAATACCTGATGCTTTCATCACTTTACTGCCTCAAAGCAGCAACATCTTGTTTTATGCTCTTAAACTGATTTTCAGCCATGAGAGACCAAAAGTGGATTTTACTAAACAAAACCTTTTTTCTGGGTTTTCAAGCAAAGAAAGTGTCTTAGGACACACTTCTTACAAGTTTGATGACATTTTCATGAATACCTGATGCTTTCATCACTTTACTGCCTCAAAGCAGCAACATCTTGTTTTATGCTCTTAAACTGATTTTCAGCCCATAGAGAGACCAAAAGTGGATTTTACTAAACAAAACCTTTTTGGGGGTTTTCAAGCAAAAGAAAGTGTCTTAGGACACACTTCTTACAAGTTTGATGACATTTTCATGAATACCTGATGCTTTCATCACTTTACTGCCTCAAAGCAGCAACATCTTGTTTTATGCTCTTAAACTGATTTTCAGCCATGAGAGAGACCAAAAGTGGATTTTACTAAACAAAACCTTTTTCTGGGTTTTCAAGCAAAAGAAAGTGTCTTAGGACACACTTCTTACAAGTTTGATGACATTTTCATGAATACCTGATGCTTTCATCACTTTACTGCCTCAAAGCAGCAACATCTTGTTTTATGCTCTTAAACTGATTTTCAGCCATAGAGAGACCAAAAGTGGATTTTACTAAACAAAACCTTTTTTCTGGGTTTTCAAGCAAAAGAAAGTGTCTTAGGACACACTTCTTACAAGTTTGATGACATTTTCATGAATACCTGATGCTTTCATCACTTTACTGCCTCAAAGCAGCAACATCTTGTTTTTATGCTCTTAAACTGATTTTCAGCCATAGAGAGACCAAAAGTGGATTTTACTAAACAAAACCTTTTTCTGGGTTTTCAAGCAAAAAGTGTCTTAGGACACACTTCTTACAAGTTTGATGACATTTTCATGAATACCTGATGCTTTCATCACTTTACTGCCTCAAAGCAGCAACATCTTGTTTTATGCTCTTAAACTGATTTTCAGCCATAGAGAGAGACAAAAGTGGATTTTACTAAACAAAACTTTTTCTGGGTTTTCAACAAAAAGTGTCTTAGGACACACTTCTTACAAGTTTGATGACATTTTCATGAATACCTGATGCTTTCATCACTTTACTGCCTCAAAGCAGCAACATCTTGTTTTATGCTCTTAAACTGATTTTCAGCCCGCAGAGAGACCAAAAGTGGATTTTACTAAACAAAACCTTTTTCTGGGTTTTCAAGCAAAGAAAGTGTCTTAGGACACACTTCTTACAAGTTTGATGACATTTTCATGAATACCTGATGCTTTCATCACTTTACTGCCTCAAAGCAGCAACATCTTGTTTTTATGCTCTTAAACTGATTTTCAGCCGCAGAGAGACCAAAAGTTTTTACTAAACAAAACCTTTTGGGGGTTTTCAAGCAAAAAGTGTCTTAGGACACACTTCTTACAAGTTTGATGACATTTTCATGAATACCTGATGCTTTCATCACTTTACTGCCTCAAAGCAGCAACATCTTGTTTTATGCTCTTAAACTGATTTTCAGCCATGAGAGAGACCAAAAGTGGATTTTACTAAACAAAACCTTTTTCTGGGTTTTCAAGCAAAAGTGTCTTAGGACACACTTCTTACAAGTTTGATGACATTTTCATGAATACCTGATGTTTTCATCACTTTTCTGCCTCAAAGCAGCAACATCTTGTTTTATGCTCTTAAACTGATTTTCAGCCCACAGAGACCAAAAGTGGATTTTACTAAACAAAACCTTTTTTCTGGGTTTTCAACCAAAGAAAGTGTCTTAGGACACACTTCTTACAAGTTTGATGACATTTTCATGAATACCTGATGCTTTCATCACTTTACTGCCTCAAAGCAGCAACATCTTGTTTTTATGCTCTTAAACTGATTTTCAGCCCATAGAGAGACCAAAAGTGGATTTTACTAAACAAAACCTTTTTCTGGGTTTTCATGCAAAGGTAGTGTCTTAGGACACACTTCTTACAAGTTTGATGACATTTTCATGAATACCTGATGCTTTCATCACTTTACTGCCTCAAAGCAGCAACATCTTGTTTTTATGCTCTTAAACTGATTTTCAGCCCGTAGAGAGACCAAAAGTGGATTTTACTAAACAAAACCTTTTTGGGGGGTTTTCAAGCAAAGAAAGTGTCTTAGGACACACTTCTTACAAGTTTGATGACATTTTCATGAATACCTGATGCTTTCATCACTTTACTGCCTCAAAGCAGCAACATCTTGTTTTATGCTCTTAAACTGATTTTCAGCCATAGAGAGACCAAAAGTGGATTTTACTAAACAAAACCTTTTTCTGGGTTTTCAACCAAGAAAGTGTCTTAGGACACACTTCTTACAAGTTTGATGACATTTTCATGAATACCTGATGCTTTCATCACTTTACTGCCTCAAAGCAGCAACATCTTGTTTTATGCTCTTAAACTGATTTTCAGCCCATAGAGAGACCAAAAGTGGATTTTACTAAACAAAACCTTTTGGGGGTTTTCAAGCAAAAAGTGTCTTAGGACACACTTCTTACAAGTTTGATGACATTTTCATGAATACCTGATGCTTTCATCACTTTACTGCCTCAAAGCAGCAACATCTTGTTTTTATGCTCTTAAACTGATTTTCAGCCCGCAGAGAGACCAAAAGTGGATTTTACTAAACAAAACCTTTTTGGGGGGTTTTCAAGCAAAGAAAGTGTCTTAGGACACACTTCTTACAAGTTTGATGACATTTTCATGAATACCTGATGCTTTCATCACTTTACTGCCTCAAAGCAGCAACATCTTGTTTTTATGCTCTTAAACTGATTTTCAGCCCGCAGAGAGACCAAAAGTGGATTTTACTAAACAAAACCTTTTTTCTGGGTTTTCAACCAAAAGTGTCTTAGGACACACTTCTTACAAGTTTGATGACATTTTCATGAATACCTGATGCTTTCATCACTTTACTGCCTCAAAGCAGCAACATCTTGTTTTATGCTCTTAAACTGATTTTCAGCCATAGAGAGACCAAAAGTGGATTTTACTAAACAAAACCTTTTCTGGGTTTTCAAGCAAAGAAAGTGTCTTAGGACACACTTCTTACAAGTTTGATGACATTTTCATGAATACCTGATGCTTTCATCACTTTACTGCCTCAAAGCAGCAACATCTTGTTTTATGCTCTTAAACTGATTTTCAGCCCATAGAGAGACCAAAAGTGGATTTTACTAAACAAAACCTTTTTCTGGGTTTTCAAGCAAAGAAAGTGTCTTAGGACACACTTCTTACAAGTTTGATGACATTTTCATGAATACCTGATGCTTTCATCACTTTACTGCCTCAAAGCAGCAACATCTTGTTTTATGCTCTTAAACTGATTTTCAGCCCGCAGAGAGACCAAAAGTGGATTTTACTAAACAAAACCTTTTTCTGGGTTTTTCAACCAAGAAAGTGTCTTAGGACACACTTCTTACAAGTTTGATGACATTTTCATGAATACCTGATGCTTTCATCACTTTACTGCCTCAAAGCAGCAACATCTTGTTTTATGCTCTTAAACTGATTTTCAGCCATAGAGAGACCAAAAGTGGATTTTACTAAACAAAACCTTTTTCTGGGTTTTCAAGCAAAGAAAGTGTCTTAGGACACACTTCTTACAAGTTTGATGACATTTTCATGAATACCTGATGCTTTCATCACTTTACTGCCTCAAAGCAGCAACATCTTGTTTTATGCTCTTAAACTGATTTTCAGCCATGAGAGACCAAAAGTGGATTTTACTAAACAAAACCTTTTGGGGGTTTTCAAGAAAGTGTCTTAGGACACACTTCTTACAAGTTTGATGACATTTTCATGAATACCTGATGCTTTCATCACTTTACTGCCTCAAAGCAGCAACATCTTGTTTTATGCTCTTAAACTGATTTTCAGCCATAGAGAGACCAAAAGTGGATTTTACTAAACAAAACCTTTTTCTGGGTTTTCAAGCAAAAGTGTCTTAGGACACACTTCTTACAAGTTTGATGACATTTTCATGAATACCTGATGCTTTCATCACTTTACTGCCTCAAAGCAGCAACATCTTGTTTTATGCTCTTAAACTGATTTTCAGCCCGCAGAGACCAAAAGTGGATTTTACTAAACAAAACCTTTTTTCTGGGTTTTCAAGCAAAGAAAGTGTCTTAGGACACACTTCTTACAAGTTTGATGACATTTTCATGAATACCTGATGCTTTCATCACTTTACTGCCTCAAAGCAGCAACATCTTGATTTTATGCTCTTAAACTGATTTTCAGCCATAGAGAGACCAAAAGTGGATTTTACTAAACAAAACCATTTTTATGGGTTTTCAAGCAAAAGAAAGTGTCTTAGGACACACTTCTTACAAGTTTGATGACATTTTCATGAATACCTGATGCTTTCATCACTTTACTGCCTCAAAGCAGCAACATCTTGTTTTATGCTCTTAAACTGATTTTCAGCCCCAGAGAGACCAAAAGTGGATTTTACTAAACAAAACCTTTTTGGGGGGTTTTCAAGCAAAGAAAGTGTCTTAGGACACACTTCTTACAAGTTTGATGACATTTTCATGAATACCTGATGCTTTCATCACTTTACTGCCTCAAAGCAGCAACATCTTGTTTTTATGCTCTTAAACTGATTTTCAGCCCGCAGAGAGAGACCAAAAGTGGATTTTACTAAACAAAACCTTTTTGGGGGTTTTTCAAGCAAAGAAAGTGTCTTAGGACACACTTCTTACAAGTTTGATGACATTTTCATGAATACCTGATGCTTTCATCACTTTACTGCCTCAAAGCAGCAACATCTTGTTTTATGCTCTTAAACTGATTTTCAGCCCGCAGAGAGACCAAAAGTGGATTTTACTAAACAAAACCTTTTTTCTGGGTTTTCAACCAAAGAAAGTGTCTTAGGACACACTTCTTACAAGTTTGATGACATTTTCATGAATACCTGATGCTTTCATCACTTTACTGCCTCAAAGCAGCAACATCTTGTTTTATGCTCTTAAACTGATTTTCAGCCATAGAGAGACCAAAAGTGGATTTTACTAAACAAAACCTTTTGGGGGTTTTCAAGCAAAAGAAAGTGTCTTAGGACACACTTCTTACAAGTTTGATGACATTTTCATGAATACCTGATGCTTTCATCACTTTACTGCCTCAAAGCAGCAACATCTTGTTTTATGCTCTTAAACTGATTTTCAGCCGCAGAGAGAGAGACAAAGTGGATTTTACTAAACAAAACCTTTTTCTGGGTTTTCAAGCAAGAAAGTGTCTTAGGACACACTTCTTACAAGTTTGATGACATTTTCATGAATACCTGATGCTTTCATCACTTTACTGCCTCAAAGCAGCAACATCTTGTTTTATGCTCTTAAACTGATTTTCAGCCGCAGAGAGACCAAAAGTGGATTTTACTAAACAAAACCTTTTGGGGGTTTCAAGCAAAAGAAAGTGTCTTAGGACACACTTCTTACAAGTTTGATGACATTTTCATGAATACCTGATGCTTTCATCACTTTACTGCCTCAAAAGCAGCAACATCTTGTTTTATGCTATGCTCTTAAACTGATTTTCAGCCGCAGAGAGACCAAAAGTGGATTTTACTAAACAAAACCTTTTGGGGGTTTTCAACCAAAGAAAGTGTCTTAGGACACACTTCTTACAAGTTTGATGACATTTTCATGAATACCTGATGCTTTCATCACTTTACTGCCTCAAAGCAGCAACATCTTGTTTTTATGCTCTTAAACTGATTTTCAGCCGCAGAGAGACCAAAAGTGGATTTTACTAAACTAAACAACCTTTTTGGGGGTTTCAGCAAAAGAAAGTGTCTTAGGACACACTTCTTACAAGTTTGATGACATTTTCATGAATACCTGATGCTTTCATCACTTTACTGCCTCAAAGCAGCAACATCTTGTTTTATGCTCTTAAACTGATTTTCAGCCGCAGAGAGACCAAAAGTGGATTTTACTAAACAAAACCTTTTTGGGGTTTTTCAAGCAAAGAAAGTGTCTTAGGACACACTTCTTACAAGTTTGATGACATTTTCATGAATACCTGATGCTTTCATCACTTTACTGCCTCAAAGCAGCAACATCTTGTTTTAATGCTCTTAAACTGATTTTCAGCCATAGAGAGACCAAAAGTGGATTTTACTAAACAAAACCTTTTTGGGGGGTTTTCAAGCAAAGAAAGTGTCTTAGGACACACTTCTTACAAGTTTGATGACATTTTCATGAATACCTGATGCTTTCATCACTTTACTGCCTCAAAGCAGCAACATCTTGTTTTTATGCTCTTACACTGATTTTCAGCCATAGAGAGACCAAAAGTGGATTTTACTAAACAAAACCTTTTTGGGGTTTTCAAGCAAAAGAAAGTGTCTTAGGACACACTTCTTACAAGTTTGATGACATTTTCATGAATACCTGATGCTTTCATCACTTTACTGCCTCAAAGCAGCAACATCTTGTTTTATGCTCTTAAACTGATTTTCAGCCCGCAGAGACCAAAAGTGGATTTTACTAAACAAAACCTTTTTTCTGGGTTTTCAACCAAAGAAAGTGTCTTAGGACACACTTCTTACAAGTTTGATGACATTTTCATGAATACCTGATGCTTTCATCACTTTACTGCCTCAAAGCAGCAACATCTTGTTTTATGCTCTTAAACTGATTTTCAGCCCGCAGAGAGACCAAAAGTGGATTTTACTAAACAAAACCTTTTTGGGGGGTTTTCAAGCAAAGAAAGTGTCTTAGGACACACTTCTTACAAGTTTGATGACATTTTCATGAATACCTGATGCTTTCATCACTTTACTGCCTCAAAGCAGCAACATCTTGTTTTATGCTCTTCAACTGATTTTCAGCCATAGAGAGACCAAAAGTGGATTTTACTAAACAAAACCTTTTTCTTGGGGGTTTTTCAAGCAAAAGTGTCTTAGGACACACTTCTTACAAGTTTGATGACATTTTCATGAATACCTGATGCTTTCATCACTTTACTGCCTCAAAGCAGCAACATCTTGTTTTATGCTCTTAAACTGATTTTCAGCCATAGAGAGACCAAAAGTGGATTTTACTAAACAAAACCTTTTTCTGGGTTTTCAACCAAAGAAATTGTCTTAGGACACACTTCTTACAAGTTTGATGACATTTTCATGAATACCTGATGCTTTCATCACTTTACTGCCTCAAAGCAGCAACATCTTGTTTTATGCTCTTAAACTGATTTTCAGCCCGCAGAGATACCAAAAGTGGATTTTACTAAACAAAACCTTTTTCTGGGTTTTCAACCAAGAAAGTGTCTTAGGACACACTTCTTACAAGTTTGATGACATTTTCATGAATACCTGATGCTTTCATCACTTTACTGCCTCAAAGCAGCAACATCTTGTTTTTATGCTCTTAAACTGATTTTCAGCCATAGAGAGACCAAAAGTGGATTTTACTAAACAAAACCTTTTTCTGGGTTTTTCAAGCAAAGAAAGTGTCTTAGGACACACTTCTTACAAGTTTGATGACATTTTCATGAATACCTGATGCTTTCATCACTTTACTGCCTCAAAGCAGCAACATCTTGTTTTTTATGCTCTTAAACTGATTTTCAGCCATAGAGAGACCAAAAGTGGATTTTACTAAACAAAACCTTTTTGGGGGGTTTTCAAGCAAAGAAAGTGTCTTAGGACACACTTCTTACAAGTTTGATGACATTTTCATGAATACCTGATGCTTTCATCACTTTACTGCCTCAAAGCAGCAACATCTTGTTTTTATGCTCTTAAACTGATTTTCAGCCCACAGAGAGACCAAAAGTGGATTTTACTAAACAAAACCTTTTGGGGGGGTTTTCAAGCAAAGAAAGTGTCTTAGGACACACTTCTTACAAGTTTGATGACATTTTCATGAATACCTGATGCTTTCATCACTTTACTGCCTCAAAGCAGCAACATCTTGTTTTTATGCTCTTAAACTGATTTTCAGCCCGCAGAGACCAAAAGTGGATTTTACTAAACAAAACCTTTTTTCTGGGTTTTCAACCAAAGAAAGTGTCTTAGGACACACTTCTTACAAGTTTGATGACATTTTCATGAATACCTGATGCTTTCATCACTTTACTGCCTCAAAGCAGCAACATCTTGTTTTATGCTCTTAAACTGATTTTCAGCCAGAGAGACCAAAGGTGGATTTTACTAAACAAAACCTTTTTCTGGGTTTTCAAGCAAAGAAAGTGTCTTAGGACACACTTCTTACAAGTTTGATGACATTTTCATGAATACCTGATGCTTTCATCACTTTACTGCCTCAAAGCAGCAACATCTTGTTTTTATGCTCTTAAACTGATTTTCAGCCATAGAGAGACCAAAAGTGGATTTTACTAAACAAAACCTTTTGGGGGGTTTTCAAGCAAAGAAAGTGTCTTAGGACACACTTCTTACAAGTTTGATGACATTTTCATGAATACCTGATGCTTTCATCACTTTACTGCCTCAAAGCAGCAACATCTTGTTTTTATGCTCTTAAACTGATTTTCAGCCGCAGAGAGACCAAAAGTGGATTTTACTAAACAAAACCTTTTTTCTGGGTTTTCAACCAAAGAAAGTGTCTTAGGACACACTTCTTACAAGTTTGATGACATTTTCATGAATACCTGATGCTTTCATCACTTTACTGCCTCAAAGCAGCAACATCTTGTTTTTATGCTCTTAAACTGATTTTCAGCCCGCAGAGAGACCAAAAGTGGATTTTACTAAACAAAACCTTTTTTCTGGGTTTTCAAGCAAAGAAAGTGTCTTAGGACACACTTCTTACAAGTTTGATGACATTTTCATGAATACCTGATGCTTTCATCACTTTACTGCCTCAAAGCAGCAACATCTTGTTTTTATGCTCTTAAACTGATTTTCAGCCCGCAGAGAGACCAAAAGTGGATTTTACTAAACAAAACCTTTTTGGGGGGTTTTCAAGCAAAGAAAGTGTCTTAGGACACACTTCTTACAAGTTTGATGACATTTTCATGAATACCTGATGCTTTCATCACTTTACTGCCTCAAAGCAGCAACATCTTGTTTTTATGCTCTTAAACTGATTTTCAGCCCGCTGAGAGACCAAAAGTGGATTTTACTAAACAAAACCTTTTTGGGGGGGTTTCTAGCAAAGAAAGTGTCTTAGGACACACTTCTTACAAGTTTGATGACATTTTCATGAATACCTGATGCTTTCATCACTTTACTGCCTCAAAGCAGCAACATCTTGTTTTATGCTCTTAAACTGATTTTCAGCCCATAGAGAGACCAAAAGTGGATTTTACTAAACAAAACCTTTTTCTGGGTTTTTCAAGCAAAAGAAAGTGTCTTAGGACACACTTCTTACAAGTTTGATGACATTTTCATGAATACCTGATGCTTTCATCACTTTACTGCCTCAAAGCAGCAACATCTTGTTTTATGCTCTTAAACTGATTTTTAGCCCGCAGAGAGACCAAAAGTGGATTTTACTAAACAAAACCTTTTTGGGAGGTTTTCAAGCAAAGAAAGTGTCTTAGGACACACTTCTTACAAGTTTGATGACATTTTCATGAATACCTGATGCTTTCATCACTTTACTGCCTCAAAGCAGCAACATCTTGTTTTTATGCTCTTAAACTGATTTTCAGCCATAGAGAGACCAAAAGTGGATTTTACTAAACAAAACCTTTTTCTGGGTTTTTCAAGCAAAGAAAGTGTCTTAGGACACACTTCTTACAAGTTTGATGACATTTTCATGAATACCTGATGCTTTCATCACTTTACTGCCTCAAAGCAGCAACATCTTGTTTTATGCTCTTAAACTGATTTTCAGCCGCAGAGAGACCAAAAGTGGATTTTACTAAACAAAACCTTTTGGGGGTTTTCAAGCAAAAGAAAGTGTCTTAGGACACACTTCTTACAAGTTTGATGACATTTTCATGAATACCTGATGCTTTCATCACTTTACTGCCTCAAAGCAGCAACATCTTGTTTTATGCTCTTAAACTGATTTTCAGCCGCAGAGAGACCAAAAGTGGATTTTACTAAACAAAACCTTTTGGGGGGTTTTCAAGCAAAGAAAGTGTCTTAGGACACACTTCTTACAAGTTTGATGACATTTTCATGAATACCTGATGCTTTCATCACTTTACTGCCTCAAAGCAGCAACATCTTGTTTTTATGCTCTTAAACTGATTTTCAGCCGCAGAGAGACCAAAAGTGGATTTTACTAAACAAAACCTTTTTTGGGGGGTTTTCAACAAAAGTGTCTTAGGACACACTTCTTACAAGTTTGATGACATTTTCATGAATACCTGATGCTTTCATCACTTTACTGCCTCAAAGCAGCAACATCTTGTTTTATGCTCTTAAACTGATTTTCAGCCATAGAGAGACCAAAAGTGGATTTTACTAAACAAAACCTTTTTGGGGGTTTTTCAAGCAAAGAAAGTGTCTTAGGACACACTTCTTACAAGTTTGATGACATTTTCATGAATACCTGATGCTTTCATCACTTTACTGCCTCAAAGCAGCAACATCTTGCTTTTATGGTCTTAAACTGATTTGCAGCCCGCAGAGGGACCAAAAGTGGTTTTTACTAAACAAAACCTTTTTCTGGGTTTTCAAGCAAAAAGTGTCTTAGGACACACTTCTTACAAGTTTGATGACATTTTCATGAATACCTGATGCTTTCATCACTTTACTGCCTCAAAGCAGCAACATCTTGTTTTTATGCTCTTAAACTGATTTTCAGCCCACAGAGAGACCAAAAGTGGATTTTACTAAACAAAACCTTTTTGGGGGGTTTTCAAGCAAAGAAAGTGTCTTAGGACACACTTCTTACAAGTTTGATGACATTTTCATGAATACCTGATGCTTTCATCACTTTACTGCCTCAAAGCAGCAACATCTTGTTTTTATGCTCTTAAACTGATTTTCAGCCCGCAGAGAGACCAGTGGATTTTACTAAACAAAACCTTTTTTCTGGGTTTTCAACCAAGAAAGTGTCTAAGGACACACTTCTTACAAGTTTGATGACATTTTCATGAATACCTGATGCTTTCATCACTTTACTGCCTCAAAGCAGCAACATCTTGTTTTATGCTCTTAAACTGATTTTCAGCCATGAGAGAGACCAAAAGTGGATTTTACTAAACAAAACCTTTTTGGGGGTTTTCAAGCAAAGAAAGTGTCTTAGGACACACTTCTTACAAGTTTGATGACATTTTCATGAATACCTGATGCTTTCATCACTTTACTGCCTCAAAGCAGCAACATCTTGTTTTTATGCTCTTAAACTGATTTTCAGCCATAGAGAGACCAAAAGTGGATTTTACTAAACAAAACCTTTTTGGGGGTTTTCAAGCAAAGAAAGTGTCTTAGGACACACTTCTTACAAGTTTGATGACATTTTCATGAATACCTGATGCTTTCATCACTTTACTGCCTCAAAGCAGCAACATCTTGTGTTATGCTCTTAAACTGATTTTCAGCCATAGAGAGACCAAAAGTGGATTTTACTAAACAAAACCTTTTTCTGGGTTTTCAAGCCAAGAAAGTGTCTTAGGACACACTTCTTACAAGTTTGATGACATTTTCATGAATACCTGATGCTTTCATCACTTTACTGCCTCAAAGCAGCAACATCTTGTTTTTATGCTCTTAAACTGATTTTCAGCCATAGAGAGACCAAAAGTGGATTTTACTAAACAAAACCTTTTTTCTGGGTTTTCAAGCAAGAAAGTGTCTTAGGACACACTTCTTACAAGTTTGATGACATTTTCATGAATACCTGATGCTTTCATCACTTTACTGCCTCAAAGCAGCAACATCTTGTTTTATGCTCTTAAACTGATTTTCAGCCATAGAGAGACCAAAAGTGGATTTTACTAAACAAAACCTTTTTCTGGGTTTTCAAGCCAAAGTGTCTGTCTTAGGACACACTTCTTACAAGTTTGATGACATTTTCATGAATACCTGATGCTTTCATCACTTTACTGCCTCAAAGCAGCAACATCTTGTTTTATGCTCTTAAACTGATTTTCAGCCCAGAGAGAGACCAAAAGTGGATTTTACTAAACAAAACCTTTTTCTGGGTTTTCAAGCAAAAGTGTCTTAGGACACACTTCTTACAAGTTTGATGACATTTTCATGAATACCTGATGCTTTCATCACTTTACTGCCTCAAAGCAGCAACATCTTGTTTTTATGCTCTTAAACTGATTTTCAGCCATAGAGAGACCAAAAGTGGATTTTACTAAACAAAACCTTTTTTGGGGTTTTTCAAGCAAAGAAAGTGTCTTAGGACACACTTCTTACAAGTTTGATGACATTTTCATGAATACCTGATGCTTTCATCACTTTACTGCCTCAAAGCAGCAACATCTTGTTTTATGCTCTTAAACTGATTTTCAGCCAGCAGAGACCAAAAGTGGATTTTACTAAACAAAACCTTTTTCTGGGTTTTCAACCAAAAGAAAGTGTCTTAGGACACACTTCTTACAAGTTTGATGACATTTTCATGAATACCTGATGCTTTCATCACTTTACTGCCTCAAAAGCAGCAACATCTTGTTTTTATGCTCTTAAACTGATTTTCAGCCCATAGAGAGACCAAAAGTGGATTTTACTAAACAAAACCTTTTTGGGGGTTTTCAACAAAGAAAGTGTCTTAGGACACACTTCTTACAAGTTTGATGACATTTTCATGAATACCTGATGCTTTCATCACTTTACTGCCTGCCTCAAAGCAGCAACATCTTGTTTTATGCTCTTAAACTGATTTTCAGCCATAGAGAGACCAAAAGTGGATTTTACTAAACAAAACCTTTTTCTGGGTTTTCAAGCAAAAGTGTCTTAGGACACACTTCTTACAAGTTTGATGACATTTTCATGAATACCTGATGCTTTCATCACTTTACTGCCTCAAAGCAGCAACATCTTGTTTTTATATGCTCTTAAACTGATTTTCAGCCAAGAGAGACCAAAAGTGGATTTTACTAAACAAAACCTTTTTCTGGGTTTTCAAGCAAAGAAAGTGTCTTAGGACACACTTCTTACAAGTTTGATGACATTTTCATGAATACCTGATGCTTTCATCACTTTACTGCCTCAAAGCAGCAACATCTTGTTTTATGCTCTTAAACTGATTTTCAGCCATAGAGAGACCAAAAGTGGATTTTACTAAACAAAACCTTTTTCTGGGTTTTTCAGCAAAAGTGTCTTAGGACACACTTCTTACAAGTTTGATGACATTTTCATGAATACCTGATGCTTTCATCACTTTACTGCCTCAAAGCAGCAACATCTTGTTTTATGCTCTTAAACTGATTTTCAGCCCATGAAGAGACCAAAAGTGGATTTTACTAAACAAAACCTTTTTCTGGGTTTTCAAGCAAAGAAAGTGTCTTAGGACACACTTCTTACAAGTTTGATGACATTTTCATGAATACCTGATGCTTTCATCACTTTACTGCCTCAAAGCAGCAACATCTTGTTTTATGCTCTTAAACTGATTTTCAGCCCATAGAGAGACCAAAAGTGGATTTTACTAAACAAAACCTTTTTTCTGGGTTTTCAAGCAAAGGAAGTGTCTTAGGACACACTTCTTACAAGTTTGATGACATTTTCATGAATACCTGATGCTTTCATCACTTTACTGCCTCAAAGCAGCAACATCTTTTTTTTATGCTCTTAAACTGATTTTCAGCCCGCAGAGAGACCAAAAGTGGATTTTACTAAACAAAACCTTTTTGGGGGGTTTTCAAGCAAAGAAAGTGTCTTAGGACACACTTCTTACAAGTTTGATGACATTTTCATGAATACCTGATGCTTTCATCACTTTACTGCCTCAAAGCAGCAACATCTTGTTTTTATGCTCTTAAACTGATTTTCAGCCATAGAGAGACCAAAAGTGGATTTTACTAAACAAAACATTTTTCTGGGTTTTCAACCCAAGAAAGTGTCTTAGGACACACTTCTTACAAGTTTGATGACATTTTCATGAATACCTGATGCTTTCATCACTTTACTGCCTCAAAGCAGCAACATCTTGTTTTTATGCTGCTCTTAAACTGATTTTCAGCCCGCAGAGAGACCAAAAGTGGATTTTACTACACACAACCTTTTTTCTGGGTTTTCAACCAAAAGTGTCTTAGGACACACTTCTTACAAGTTTGATGACATTTTCATGAATACCTGATGCTTTCATCACTTTACTGCCTCAAAGCAGCAACATCTTGTTTTTATGCTCTTAAACTGATTTTCAGCCAGAGAGACCAAAGTGGATTTTACTAAACAAAACCTTTTTGGGGGTTTCAAGCAAGAAAGTGTCTTAGGACACACTTCTTACAAGTTTGATGACATTTTCATGAATACCTGATGCTTTCATCACTTTACTGCCTCAAAGCAGCAACATCTTGTTTTATGCTCTTAAACTGATTTTCAGTTTCAGCCAGAGAGACCAAAAGTGGATTTTACTAAACAAAACCTTTTTCTGGGTTTTCAAGCAAAAGTGTCTTAGGACACACTTCTTACAAGTTTGATGACATTTTCATGAATACCTGATGCTTTCATCACTTTACTGCCTCAAAGCAGCAACATCTTGTTTTTATGCTCTTAAACTGATTTTCAGCCATAGAGAGACCAAAAGTGGATTTTACTAAACAAAACCTTTTTTCTGGGTTTTTCAAGCAAAAGTGTCTTAGGACACACTTCTTACAAGTTTGATGACATTTTCATGAATACCTGATGCTTTCATCACTTTACTGCCTCCTCAAAGCAGCAACATCTTGTTGTTTTATGCTCTTAAACTGATTTTCAGCCATAGAGAGACCAAAAGTGGATTTTACTAAACAAAACCTTTTTCTGGGTTTTCAAGCAAAAGTGTCTTAGGACACACTTCTTACAAGTTTGATGACTTTTTCATGGATACCTGATGGTTTCATCACTTTACTGTCTCAGAGCAGCAACAACTTGTTTTTATGCTCTTAAACTGATTTTCAGCCATAGAGAGACCAAAAGGATTTTACTAAACAAAACCTTTTTTCTGGGTTTCAACCAAAGAAAGTGTCTTAGGACACACTTCTTACAAGTTTGATGACATTTTCATGAATACCTGATGCTTTCATCACTTTACTGCCTCAAAGCAGCAACATCTTGTTTTTATGCTCTTAAACTGATTTTTAGCCCGCTGAGAGACCAAAAGTGGATTTTACTAAACAAAACCTTTTTGGGGGGTTTTCAAGCAAAGAAAGTGTCTTAGGACACACTTCTTACAAGTTTGATGACATTTTCATGAATACCTGATGCTTTCATCACTTTACTGCCTCAAAGCAGCAACATCTTGTTTTTATGCTCTTAAACTGATTTTCAGCCATGAGAGAGACCAAAAGTGGATTTTACTAAACAAAACCTTTTTTCTGGGTTTTCAAGCAAAGAAAGTGTCTTAGGACACACTTCTTACAAGTTTGATGACATTTTCATGAATACCTGATGCTTTCATCACTTTACTGCCTCAAAGCAGCAACATCTTGTTTTTATGCTCTTAAACTGATTTTCAGCCCGCAGAGAGACCAAAAGTGGATTTTACTAAACAAAACCTTTTTGGGGGGTTTTCAAGCAAAGAAAGTGTCTTAGGACACACTTCTTACAAGTTTGATGACATTTTCATGAATACCTGATGCTTTCATCACTTTACTGCCTCAAAAGCAGCAACATCTTGTTTTATGCTCTTAAACTGATTTTCAGCCATAGAGAGACCAAAACTGGATTTTAGTAAACAAAACCTCTTCTCTGGGTTTTCAACCAAAGAAAGTGTCTTAGGACACACTTCTTACAAGTTTGATGACATTTTCATGAATACCTGATGCTTTCATCACTTTACTGCCTCAAAGCAGCAACATCTTGTTTTATGCTCTTAAACTGATTTTCAGCCATAGAGAGACCAAAGTGGATTTTACTAAACAAAACCTTTTTCTGGGTTTTCAACCAAAGAAAGTGTCTTAGGACACACTTCTTACAAGTTTGATGACATTTTCATGAATACCTGATGCTTTCATCACTTTACTGCCTCAAAGCAGCAACATCTTGTTTTATGCTCTTAAACTGATTTTCAGCCATAGAGAGACCAAAAGTGGATTTTACTAAACAAAACCTTTTGGGGGTTTTTCAAGCAAAAGAAAGTCTCTTAGGACACACTTCTTACAAGTTTGATGACATTTTCATGAATACCTGATGCTTTCATCACTTTACTGCCTCAAAGCAGCAACATCTTGTTTTTATGCTCTTAAACTGATTTTCAGCCGCAGAGAGACCAAAAGTGGATTTTACTAAACAAAACCTTTTTCTGGGTTTTCAACAAAAGTGTCTTAGGACACACTTCTTACAAGTTTGATGACATTTTCATGAATACCTGATGCTTTCATCACTTTACTGCCTCAAAGCAGCAACATCTTGTTTTATGCTCTTAAACTGATTTTCAGCCGCAGAGAGACCAAAAGTGGATTTTACTAAACAAAACCTTTTCTGGGTTTTCAAGCAAAAGAAAGTGTCTTAGGACACACTTCTTACAAGTTTGATGACATTTTCATGATTACCTGATGCTTTCATCACTTTACTGCCTCAAGGCACCAACATCTGGTTTTATGCTCTTAAACTGATTGTTAGCCCGCAGAGAGAGACCAAAAGTGGATTTTACTAAACAAAACCTTTGGGGGGTTTTCAAGCAAAGAAAGTGTCTTAGGACACACTTCTTACAAGTTTGATGACATTTTCATGAATACCTGATGCTTTCATCACTTTACTGCCTCAAAAGCAGCAACATCTTGTTTTATGCTCTTAAACTGATTTTCAGCCCGCAGAGAGACCAAAAGTGGATTTTACTAAACAAAACCTTTTTGGGGGGTTTTCAAGCAAAGAAAGTGTCTTAGGACACACTTCTTACAAGTTTGATGACATTTTCATGAATACCTGATGCTTTCATCACTTTACTGCCTCAAAGCAGCAACATCTTGTTTTTATGCTCTTAAACTGATTTTCAGCCCGCAGAGAGACCAAAAGTGGATTTTACTAAACAAAACCTTTTTTCTGGGTTTTCAACCAAAGAAAGTGTCTTAGGACACACTTCTTACAAGTTTGATGACATTTTCATGAATACCTGATGCTTTCATCACTTTACTGCCTCAAAGCAGCAACATCTTGTTTTATGCTCTTCAACTGATTTTCAGCCATAGAGAGACCAAAAGTGGATTTTACTAAACAAAACCTTTTTGGGGGTTTTCAAGCAAAGAAAGTGTCTTAGGACACACTTCTTACAAGTTTGATGACATTTTCATGAATACCTGATGCTTTCATCACTTTACTGCCTCAAAGCAGCAACATCTTGTTTTATGCTCTTAAACTGATTTTCAGCCATAGAGAGACCAAAGTGGATTTTACTAAACAAAACCTTTTTCTGGGTTTTCAAGCAAAAGAAAGTGTCTTAGGACACACTTCTTACAAGTTTGATGACATTTTCATGAATACCTGATGCTTTCATCACTTTACTGCCTCAAAGCAGCAACATCTTGTTTTATGCTCTTAAACTGATTTTCAGCCATAGAGAGACCAAAAGTGGATTTTACTAAACAAAACCTTTTTTCTGGGTTTTCAACCAAAAAGTGTCTTAGGACACACTTCTTACAAGTTTGATGACATTTTCATGAATACCTGATGCTTTCATCACTTTACTGCCTCAAAGCAGCAACATCTTGTTTTATGCTCTTAAACTGATTTTCAGCCGCAGAGAGACCAAAAGTGGATTTTACTAAACAAAAACCTTTTCTGGGTTTTTCAAGCAAAGAAAGTGTCTTAGGACACACTTCTTACAAGTTTGATGACATTTTCATGAATACCTGATGCTTTCATCACTTTACTGCCTCAAAGCAGCAACATCTTGTTTTATGCTCTTAAACTGATTTTCAGCCCGTAGAGAGACCAAAAGTGGATTTTACTAAACAAAACCTTTTTTCTGGGTTTTCAAGCAAAGAAAGTGTCTTAGGACACACTTCTTACAAGTTTGATGACATTTTCATGAATACCTGATGCTTTCATCACTTTACTGCCTCAAAGCAGCAACATCTTGTTTTATGCTCTTAAACTGATTTTCAGACCGTAGAGAGACCAAAAGTGGATTTTACTAAACAAAACCTTTTTTTCTGGGTTTTCAAGCAAAGAAAGTGTCTTAGGACACACTTCTTACAAGTTTGATGACATTTTCATGAATACCTGATGCTTTCATCACTTTACTGCCTCAAAGCAGCAACATCTTGTTTTTATGCTCTTAAACTGATTTTCAGCCCGCAGAGAGACCAAAAGTGGATTTTACTAAACAAAACCTTTTTGGGGGGTTTTCAAGCAAAGAAAGTGTCTTAGGACACACTTCTTACAAGTTTGATGACATTTTCATGAATACCTGATGCTTTCATCACTTTACTGCCTCAAAGCAGCAACATCTTGTTTTATGCTCTTAAACTGATTTTTAGCCCGTAGAGACACCAAAAGTGGATTTTACTAAACAAAACCTTTTGGGGGGTTTTCAAGCAAAGAAAGTGTCTTAGGACACACTTCTTACAAGTTTGATGACATTTTCATGAATACCTGATGCTTTCATCACTTTACTGCCTCAAAGCAGCAACATCTTGTTTTATGCTCTTAAACTGATTTTCAGCCATGCAGAGAGACCAAAAGTGCATTTTACTAAACAAAACCTTTTTGGGGTTTTCAAGCAAAGAAAGTGTCTTAGGACACACTTCTTACAAGTTTGATGACATTTTCATGAATACCTGATGCTTTCATCACTTTACTGCCTCAAAGCAGCAACATCTTGTTTTATGCTCTTAAACTGATTTTCAGCCCGTAGAGAGACCAAAAGTGGATTTTACTAAACAAAACCTTTTTTCTGGGTTTTCAAGCAAAGAAAGTGTCTTAGGACACACTTCTTACAAGTTTGATGACATTTTCATGAATACCTGATGCTTTCATCACTTTACTGCCTCAAAGCAGCAACATCTTGTTTTATGCTCTTAAACTGATTTTCAGCCATAGCAGAGAGACCAAAAGTGGATTTTACTAAACAAAACCTTTTGGGGGTTTTCAAGCAAGAAAGTGTCTTAGGACTCACTTCTTACAAGTTTGATGACATTTTCATGAATACCTGATGCTTTCATCACTTTACTGCCTCAAAGCAGCAACATCTTGTTTTTATGCTCTTAAACTGATTTTCAGCCCATAGAGAGACCAAAAGTGGATTTTACTAAACAAAACCTTTTTGGGGGTTTTCAAGCAAAAAGTGTCTTAGGACACACTTCTTACAAGTTTGATGACATTTTCATGAATACCTGATGCTTTCATCACTTTACTGCCTCAAAGCAGCAACATCTTGTTTTATGCTCTTAAACTGATTTTCAGCCCATAGAGAGACCAAAAGTGGATTTTACTAAACAAAACCTTTTTCTGGGTTTTCAACCCAAAAAAGTGTCTTAGGACACACTTCTTACAAGTTTGATGACATTTTCATGAATACCTGATGCTTTCATCACTTTACTGCCTCAAAGCAGCAACATCTTGTTTTATGCTCTTAAACTGATTTTCAGCCGCAGAGAGACCAAAAGTGGATTTTACTAAACAAAACCTTTTTTCTGGGTTTTCAACCAAAGAAAGTGTCTTAGGACACACTTCTTACAAGTTTGATGACATTTTCATGAATACCTGATGCTTTCATCACTTTACTGCCTCAAAGCAGCAACATCTTGTTTTATGCTCTTAAACTGATTTTCAGCCGCAGAGACCAAAAGTGGATTTTACTAAACAAAACCTTTTTGGGGGGTTTTCAAGCAAAGAAAGTGTCTTAGGACACACTTCTTACAAGTTTGATGACATTTTCATGAATACCTGATGCTTTCATCACTTTACTGCCTCAAAGCAGCAACATCTTGTTTTTATGCTCTTAAACTGATTTTCAGCCAGAGAGACCAAAAGTGGATTTTACTAAACAAAACCTTTTTCTGGGTTTTCAAGCAAAAGAAAGTGTCTTAGGACACACTTCTTACAAGTTTGATGACATTTTCATGAATACCTGATGCTTTCATCACTTTACTGCCTCAAAGCAGCAACATCTTGTTTTTATATGCTCTTAAACTGATTTTCAGCCCGCAGAGAGACCAAAAGTGGATTTTACTAAACAAAACCTTTTTCTGGGTTTTCAGCAAAAGAAAGTGTCTTAGGACACACTTCTTACAAGTTTGATGACATTTTCATGAATACCTGATGCTTTCATCACTTTACTGCCTCAAAGCAGCAACATCTTGTTTTATGCTCTTAAACTGATTTTCAGCCGAGAGAGACCAAAAGTGGATTTTACTAAACAAAACCTTTTTCTGGGTTTTTTCAAGCCAAAGAAAGTGTCTTAGGACACACTTCTTACAAGTTTGATGACATTTTCATGAATACCTGATGCTTTCATCACTTTACTGCCTCAAAGCAGCAACATCTTGTTTTTATGCTCTTAAACTGATTTTCAGCCATAGAGAGACCAAAAGTGGATTTTACTAAACAAAACCTTTTTTGGGGTTTTCAAGCAAAAGTGTCTTAGGACACACTTCTTACAAGTTTGATGACATTTTCATGAATACCTGATGCTTTCATCACTTTACTGCCTCAAAGCAGCAACATCTTGTTTTATGCTCTTAAACTGATTTTCAGCCAGAGAGACCAAAAGTGGATTTTACTAAACAAAACCTTTTTCTGGGTTTTCAACCAAAGAAAGTGTCTTAGGACACACTTCTTACAAGTTTGGTGACATTTTCATGAATACCTGATGCTTTCATCACTTTACTGCCTCAAAGCAGCAACATCTTGTTTTATGCTCTTAAACTGATTTTCAGCCATAGAGAGACCAAAAGTGGATTTTACTAAACAAAACCTTTTTTCTGGGTTTTCAAGCAAAGTGTCTTAGGACACACTTCTTACAAGTTTGATGACATTTTCATGAATACCTGATGCTTTCATCACTTTACTGCCTCAAAGCAGCAACATCTTGTTTTATGCTCTTAAACTGATTTTCAGCCAAGAGAGACCAAAAGTGGATTTTACTAAACAAAACCTTTTTCTGGGTTTTCAAGCAAAGAAAGTGTCTTAGGACACACTTCTTACAAGTTTGATGACATTTTCATGAATACCTGATGCTTTCATCACTTTACTGCCTCAAAGCAGCAACATCTTGTTTTATGCTATGCTCTTAAACTGATTTTCAGCCATGAGAGACCAAAAGTGGATTTTACTAAACAAAACCTTTTTGGGGGTTTTTCAAGCAAGAAAGTGTCTTAGGACACACTTCTTACAAGATTGATGACATTTTCATGAATACCTGATGCTTTCATCACTTTACTGCCTCAAAGCAGCAACATCTTGTTTTATGCTCTTAAACTGATTTTCAGCCCATAGAGAGACCAAAAGTGGATTTTACTAAACAAAACCTTTTTCTGGGTTTTCAAGCAAAAGTGTCTTAGGACACACTTCTTACAAGTTTGATGACATTTTCATGAATACCTGATGCTTTCATCACTTTACTGCCTCAAAGCAGCAACATCTTGTTTTATGCTCTTAAACTGATTTTCTGCCGGCAGAGACCAAAAGTGGATTTTACTAAACAAAACCTTTTTCTGGGTTTTCAAGCAAAGAAAGTGTCTTAGGACACACTACTTCTTACATTTGATGACATTTTCATGAATACCTGATGCTTTCATCACTTTACTGCCTCAAAGCAGCAACATCTTGTTTTATGCTCTTAAACTGATTTTCAGCCCGCAGAGAGACCAAAAGTGGATTTTACTAAACAAAACCTTTTTCTGGGTTTTCAAGCAAAGAAAGTGTCTTAGGACACACTTCTTACAAGTTTGATGACATTTTCATGAATACCTGGTGCTTTCATCACTTTACTGCCTCAAAGCAGCAACATCTTGTTTTATGCTCTTAAACTGATTTTCAGCCGCAGAGAGACCAAAAGTGGATTTTACTAAACAAAACCTTTTTGGGGGTTTTCAACAAAGAAAGTGTCTTAGGACACACTTCTTACAAGTTTGATGACATTTTCATGAATACCTGATGCTTTCATCACTTTACTGCCTCAAAGCAGCAACATCTTGTTTTATGCTCTTAAACTGATTTTCAGCCATAGAGAGACCAAAAGTGGATTTTACTAAACAAAACCTTTTTCTGGGTTTTCAACCAAAGAAAGTGTCTTAGGACACACTTCTTACAAGTTTGATGACATTTTCATGAATACCTGATGCTTTCATCACTTTACTGCCTCAAAGCAGCAACATCTTGTTTTATGCTCTTAAACTGATTTTCAGCCCAGAGAGACCAAAAGTGGATTTTACTAAACAAAACCTTTTTCTGGGTTTTCAACCAAAGAAAGTGTCTTAGGACACACTTCTTACAAGTTTGATGACATTTTCATGAATACCTGATGCTTTCATCACTTTACTGCCTCAAAGCAGCAACATCTTGTTTTATGCTCTTAAACTGATTTTCAGCCATGAAGAGACAAAAGTGGATTTTACTAAACAAAACCTTTTGGGGTTTTCAAGCAAAAGAAAGTGTCTTAGGACACACTTCTTACAAGTTTGATGACATTTTCATGAATACCTGATGCTTTCATCACTTTACTGCCTCAAAAGCAGCAACATCTTGTTTTTATATGCTCTTAAACTGATTTTCAGCCATAGAGAGACAAAAGTGGATTTTACTAAACAAAACCTTTTTTGGGGGGTTTTCAAGCAAAGAAAGTGTCTTAGCACACACTTCTTACAAGTTTGATGACATTTTCATGAATACCTGATGCTTTCATCACTTTACTGCCTCAAAAGCAGCAACATCTTGTTTTATGCTCTTAAACTGATTTTCAGCCATAGAGAGACCAAAAGTGGATTTTACTAAACAAAACCTTTTTCTGGGTTTTCAACCAAAAGTGTCTTAGGACACACTTCTTACAAGTTTGATGACATTTTCATGAATACCTGATGCTTTCATCACTTTACTGCCTCAAAGCAGCAACATCTTGTTTTATGCTCTTAAACTGATTTTCAGCCGCAGAGAGACCAAAAGTGGATTTTACTAAACAAAACCTTTTTTCTGGGTTTTCAAGCAAAGAAAGTGTCTTAGGACACACTTCTTACAAGTTTGATGACATTTTCATGAATACCTGATGCTTTCATCACTTTACTGCCTCAAAGCAGCAACATCTTGTTTTATGCTCTTAAACTGATTTTCAGCCATAGAGAGACCAAAAGTGGATTTTACTAAACAAAACCTTTTTGGGGGGTTTTCAAGCAAAGAAAGTGTCTTAGGACACACTTCTTACAAGTTTGATGACATTTTCATGAATACCTGATGCTTTCATCACTTTACTGCCTCAAAGCAGCAACATCTTGTTTTATGCTCTTAAACTGATTTTCAGCCATAGAGAGACCAAAAGTGGATTTTACTAAACAAAACCTTTTTCTGGGTTTTCAACCAAGAAAGTGTCTTAGGACACACTTCTTACAAGTTTGATGACATTTTCATGAATACCTGATGCTTTCATCACTTTACTGCCTCAAAGCAGCAACATCTTGTTTTATGCTCTTAAACTGATTTTCAGCCCGCAGAGAGACCAAAAGTGGATTTTACTAAACAAAACCTTTTTTCTGGGTTTTCAACCAAAGAAAGTGTCTTAGGACACACTTCTTACAAGTTTGATGACATTTTCATGAATACCTGATGCTTTCATCACTTTACTGCCTCAAAGCAGCAACATCTTGTTTTATGCTCTTAAACTGATTTTCAGGCCGCAGAGAGACCAAAAGTGGATTTTACTAAACAAAACCTTTTTGGGGGGTTTTCAAGCAAATAAAGTGTCTTAGGACACACTTCTTACAAGTTTGATGACATTTTCATGAATACCTGATGCTTTCATCACTTTACTGCCTCAAAGCAGCAACATCTTGTTTTATGCTCTTAAACTGATTTTCAGCCGCAGGGAGACCAAAAGTGGATTTTACTAAACAAGACCATTTTTCTGGGTTTTCAAGCAAAGAAAGTGTCTTAGGACACACTTCTTACAAGTTTGATGACATTTTCATGAATACCTGATGCTTTCATCACTTTACTGCCTCAAAGCAGCAACATCTTGTTTATTCTCTTAAACTGATTTTCAGCCATAGAGAGACCAAAAGTGGATTTTACTAAACAAAACCTTTTTCTGGGTTTTCAACCAAAGAAAGTGTCTTAGGACACACTTCTTACAAGTTTGATGACATTTTCATGAATACCTGATGCTTTCATCACTTTACTGCCTCAAAGCAGCAACATCTTGTTTTTATGCTCTTAAACTGATTTTCAGCCCATGAGAGAGACCAAAAGTGGATTTTACTAAACAAAACCTTTTTTGGGGTTTTCAAGCAAGAAAGTGTCTTAGGACACACTTCTTACAAGTTTAATGACATTTTCATGAATACCTGATGCTTTCATCACTTTACTGCCTCAAAGCAGCAACATCTTGTTTTATGCTCTTAAACTGATTTTCAGCCATAGAGAGACCAAAAGTGGATTTTACTAAACAAAACCTTTTTCTGGGTTTTCAAGCAAAAAGTGTCTTAGGACACACTTCTTACAAGTTTGATGACATTTTCATGAATACCTGATGCTTTCATCACTTTACTGCCTCAAAGCAGCAACATCTTGTTTTATGCTCTTAAACTGATTTTCAGCCCGCAGAGAGACCAAAAGTGGATTTTACTAAACAAAACCTTTTTGGGGGGTTTTCAAGCAAAGAAAGTGTCTTAGGACACACTTCTTACAAGTTTGATGACATTTTCATGAATACCTGATGCTTTCATCACTTTACTGCCTCAAAGCAGCAACATCTTGTTTTATGCTCTTAAACTGATTTTCAGCCCGCAGAGACCAAAAGTGGATTTTACTAAACAAAACCTTTTTTCTGGGTTTTCAACCAAAGAAAGTGTCTTAGGACACACTTCTTACAAGTTTGATGACATTTTCATGAATACCTGATGCTTTCATCACTTTACTGCCTCAAAGCAGCAACATCTTGTTTTATGCTCTTAAACTGATTTTCAGCCCAGAGAGACCAAAAGTGGATTTTACTAAACAAAACCTTTTTGGGGGTTTTCAACCAAAAGTGTCTTAGGACACACACTTTCTTAGTTTTTTGATGACATTTTCATGAACCTATTTTCATCCTAAACAAAACCTTTTTGGGTTTTCAACCAAAAGTGTCTTAGGACACACTTCTTACAAGTTTGATGACATTTTCATGAATACCTGATGCTTTCATCACTTTACTGCCTCAAAGCAGCAACATCTTGTTTTATGCTCTTAAACTGATTTTCAGCCATAGAGAGACCAAAGTGGATTTTACTAAACAAAACCTTTTTCTGGGTTTTCAACCAAAAAGTGTCTTAGGACACACTTCTTACAAGTTTGATGACATTTTCATGAATACCTGATGCTTTCATCACTTTACTGCCTCAAAGCAGCAACATCTTGTTTTATGCTCTTAAACTGATTTTCAGCCATAGCAGAGAGACCAAAAGTGGATTTTACTAAACAAAACCTTTTCTGGGTTTTCAAGCAAAAGTGTCTTAGGACACACTTCTTACAAGTTTGATGACATTTTCATGAATACCTGATGCTTTCATCACTTTACTGCCTCAAAGCAGCAACATCTTGTTTTATGCTCTTAAACTGATTTTCAGCCCATAGAGAGACCAAAAGTGGATTTTACTAAACAAAACCTTTTTTCTGGGTTTTCAACCAAGAAAGTGTCTTAGGACACACTTCTTACAAGTTTGATGACATTTTCATGAATACCTGATGCTTTCATCACTTTACTGCCTCAAAGCAGCAACATCTTGTTTTATGCTCTTAAACTGATTTTCAGCCCGCAGAGAGACCAAAGTGGATTTTACTAAACAAAACCTTTTTCTGGGTTTTCAAAAGAAAGTGTCTTAGGACACACTTCTTACAAGTTTGATGACATTTTCATGAATACCTGATGCTTTCATCACTTTACTGCCTCAAAGCAGCAACATCTTGTTTTATGCTCTTAAACTGATTTTCAGCCATAGAGAGACCAAAAGTGGATTTTACTAAACAAAACCTTTTTCTGGGTTTTCAACCAAAAGTGTCTTAGGACACACTTCTTACAAGTTTGATGACATTTTCATGAATACCTGATGCTTTCATCACTTTACTGCCTCAAAGCAGCAACATCTTGTTTTATGCTCTTAAACTGATTTTCAGCCCGCAGAGAGACCAAAGTGGATTTTACTAAACAAAACCTTTTTTCTGGGTTTTCAAGCAAAAGTGTCTTAGGACACACTTCTTACAAGTTTGATGACATTTTCATGAATACCTGATGCTTTCATCACTTTACTGCCTCAAAGCAGCAACATCTTGTTTTATGCTCTTAAACTGATTTTCAGCCCGCAGAGAGACCAAAAGTGGATTTTACTAAACACAACCATTTTGGGGGGTTTTCAAGCAAAAAAAGTGTCTTAGGACACACTTCTTACAAGTTTGATGACATTTTCATGAATACCTGATGCTTTCATCACTTTACTGCCTCAAAGCAGCAACATCTTGTTGTTATGCTCTTAAACTGATTTTCAGCCGGCAGAGCCCAAAATTGGATTTTACTAATCAAAACCTTTTTCTGGGTTTTCAAGCAAAAGTGTCTTAGGACACACTTCTTACAAGTTTGATGACATTTTCATGAATACCTGATGCTTTCATCACTTTACTGCCTCAAAGCAGCAACATCTTGTTTTATGCTCTTAAACTGATTTTCAGCCATAGAGAGACCAAAAGTGGATTTTACTAAACAAAACCTTTTTTTGGGTTTTCAAGCAAAAGTGTCTTAGGACACACTTCTTACAAGTTTGATGACATTTTCATGAATACCTGATGCTTTCATCACTTTACTGCCTCAAAGCAGCAACATCTTGTTTTTATGCTCTTAAACTGATTTTCAGCCGCAGATAGAGACCAAAAGTGGATTTTACTAAACAAAAACCTTTTTGGGGGTTTCAAGCAAAGAAAGTGTCTTAGGACACACTTCTTACAAGTTTGATGACATTTTCATGAATACCTGATGCTTTCATCACTTTACTGCCTCAAAGCAGCAACATCTTGTTGTTTTATGCTCTTAAACTGATTTTCAGCCCCAGAGAGACCAAAGTGGATTTTACTAAACAAAACCTTTTTCTGGGTTTTTTCAACCAAAAGTGTCTTAGGACACACTTCTTACAAGTTTGATGACATTTTCATGAATACCTGATGCTTTCATCACTTTACTGCCTCAAAGCAGCAACATCTTGTTTTATGCTCTTAAACTGATTTTCAGCCCGCAGAGAGACCAAAAGTGGATTTTACTAAACAAAACCTTTTCTGGGTTTTTCAAGCAAAGAAAGTGTCTTAGGACACACTTCCTACACGTTTGATGAATTTTTCATGAATACCTGATGCTTTCATCACTTTACTGCCTCAAAGCAGCAACATCTTGTTTTATGCTCTTAAACTGATTTTCAGCCCGCAGAGAGACCAAAAGTGGATTTTACTAAACAAAACCTTTTTCTGGGTTTTCAACCAAGAAAGTGTCTTAGGACACACTTCTTACAAGTTTGATGACATTTTCATGAATACCTGATGCTTTCATCACTTTACTGCCTCAAAGCAGCAACATCTTGTTTTTATGCTCTTAAACTGATTTTCAGCCCGCAGAGAGACCAAAAGTGGATTTTACTAAACAAAACCTTTTTTCTGGGTTTTCAAGCAAAGAAAGTGTCTTAGGACACACTTCTTACAAGTTTGATGACATTTTCATGAATACCTGATGCTTTCATCACTTTACTGCCTCAAAGCAGCAACATCTTGTTTTATGCTCTTAAACTGATTTTCAGCCATAGAGAGACCAAAAGTGGATTTTACTAAACAAAACCTTTTTCTGGGTTTTCAAGCAAAAGTGTCTTAGGACACACTTCTTACAAGTTTGATGACATTTTCATGAATACCTGATGCTTTCATCACTTTACTGCCTCAAAGCAGCAACATCTTGTTTTTATGCTCTTAAACTGATTTTCAGCCATAGAAGACCAAAAGTGGATTTTACTAAACAAAACCTTTTTCTGGGTTTTCAAAAAGAAAGTGTCTTAGGACACACTTCTTACAAGTTTGATGACATTTTCATGAATACCTGATGCTTTCATCACTTTACTGCCTCAAAGCAGCAACATCTTGTTTTTATGCTCTTAAACTGATTTTCAGCCCAGAGAGACCAAAAGTGGATTTTACTAAACAAAACCTTTTTTGGGGGTTTTCAAGCAAAAAGTGTCTTAGGACACACTTCTTACAAGTTTGATGACATTTTCATGAATACCTGATGCTTTCATCACTTTACTGCCTCAAAGCAGCAACATCTTGTTTTATGCTCTTAAACTGATTTTCAGCCATAGAGAGACCAAAAAGTGGATTTTACTAAACAAAACCTTTTTGGGGTTTTCAACAAGCAAAGAAAGTGTCTTAGGACACACTTCTTACAAGTTTGATGACATTTTCATGAATACCTGATGCTTTCATCACTTTACTGCCTCAAAGCAGCAACATCTTGTTTTATGCTCTTAAACTGATTTTCAGCCCCAGAGAGACCAAAGTGGATTTTTACTAAACAAAACCTTTTCTGGGTTTTCAAGCAAAAGTGTCTTAGGACACACTTCTTACAAGTTTGATGACATTTTCATGAATACCTGATGCTTTCATCACTTTACTGCCTCAAAGCAGCAACATCTTGTTTTTATGCTCTTAAACTGATTTTCCCG
>JAYMGU010000100.1:0-37809 GCA_036178185.1 Liparis tanakae
ACCTTCGACCCTCGTTCTTGCAGGGGTTTGGGCTGCAGGGTCCTGGGAGAAAGGAGAAGGGGAGTTGGTGTAACCGTGGCGCCCTCAAAGGCTTCGTGGGGCGCCCCTCCACAAGCTTCCGTGGGCGTGCGCTCTCGTCCCAGGTAACTGTCTCCCGCCGAAGCCGTCGGCACAAGATGCAGATGAAGGGTTCGTCTCCGACTCCCCGTCGCACGTTCGCTCCATGAAGACAAACGTTCACCTCACAGTAGTCGCCTGAGGAGAGAGAGAGACAGAGAGAAGAGAGACAGAGAGAGAGAGAGACAGAGAGAGAGAGAGAGACAGAGAGACAGAGAGGGCGGAGAGAGGGAACAGAGAGGCGGAGAGAGAGGGTGTTTTGATTTTTGAAAAAGACTTTATTTTACATCTTATCTTTTACCTTCTTTATACATTTCTTTAAAATAGTCATTTTAAAAATCAGATTTGTTTAAAAATCAAATTCAAACAAAAAACAACAATATTGAAACAAAAAATAAAATCTTCTACTGAATAAAAGGTAAAACAAGCTTCAGCTCCTCCTCCTACCAGTAAACAATACCATTAAAACACCACCTCTGTTTAAAGCATCCAGGTCTCCAATGTGTTTGTAAAACTGAACTCCAGCAAGTCTGGCTCTGACGTAACACAAGAGCCACACTGCTGACACCGTCCCCTCTCTGGCCTCACCGGCCTCCGTCCCCTCTCTGTTCTCCACCGGCCTCCGTCCTCTCTGTTCTCCACCCAGGACTTCCTGGTTAAATAAATGGCCATCTTAGCTTCTCCTGAGAGGAAGTTTAGGAGCTGCCACTTTTCTTTTTCAATTTCTTGTGAAGCAGCTCCACTGATAAGCCTTCTCTGTAAAAAATGACGGCCAAAAAGACTAAAAAAACAATGTTAAAGAGAGAAAGAAACTCAAAGTCTCTTGCACACTCATTAAAAAACAGTAAATAGTCTCCCGGGTGTCGAAAGGACACAGCTCAGAGACCAGCGGGATTTGATCACGAGGAGATAGGCGTTGCATGCGACAGCACCGTACATAAATCGCCACTGGGGCCAGAATCCTTTTCTTTAAGGAGGCTAATTATAGGACCCCCCACTGGGCCAGGTCCTTTTCTTTAGGGAGGGCTTATGGACCCCCACTGTAGGCCAGGTCCTCCTGGACCCACGTCTCTTCTGACTTCACAGTGGGGCGGTCTGGCCTGATCCGGACCTGTTGATGCTTTTAAAATATTTAAAATACAGAGTCTTCTTCTCTGCCTTTGCCAGGCGTCGATGCTTCCGGGTGGGTGGTCTTTGGGGGCGGTGGGCCCCTAGCTGACTGAGAGAGATGTCTGGGAAGGGTCACGAGGTCGGCTCAGTCTTCTTTGGCTGTAGTCGTTGAGGCTCCTCTCCGCCCGGGTCAGCCTCTGCCTCCACAGCTCAGGAGCCTCCTGCGCTACCCGTCCGAATGCAGGCCCAGGGCCCCAGGGCCTGGGGTCACCCAGGCCTACTCAGGAGTCACTCAGGAGCCTGGGGTCCCTCCAGGGCCTGGGGGCCACTCAGCTCAGGCACACTGCCTCCACCAGCATTTTCTGCAGGCAGAGTCTTTATTCGCAGCCCCGTTAGTCCAGGGGTGGCGCTGCTGCTAATATCCATTGCACTCCTGTAGATTAAAGGTTCTCTCAACAGCAGGGCAGAATTCAGGCTGGGCTGCTCGCGGTTAAAAGACTGACTTAAGCTACCCTGATAAAGGAGGCAGCCCACTTGGCTTTAGATGCGGGGTCTATTAAAAACAGACAGTATCCAGCCCCGAATTACGTTAGCACGTCTGGTGCTGTGCGATCTTGCTTACTAAAAGAGCGGACACGTTAAAACCTCTGAATAAACTGGGTCTAAAAGTGTTGTCCAGCCAGGTGGACAAGGCCCTGCCCCCCTCTGGCTAAAAACAGCCCCCCTGTGGCACCAGTGTAGACCCTCAAAAAGTCTTGTCTTCTTCACAGGGAGGTCCTAACTACAGGTAACTGAATTACAGTTGTTGAATCTGATAGTTAATTTAAAGCCGCCTCTACCTTTAAAAGACATCTGAGAACAGCCACTTCCCATGAAGCTTCCTTCTATCTTTTCTGTGGCGCCTCATTCTTCTGGACCATTATTTTTTGTTTTAGAGATCTGTTTTACACAAATATTTAAACCATCCTTCTGCCACACCAGGTTAGGGAAGAACCGGGAAGCGCCATACTCCCCACCAGCGAGGGCTTCGCTTTTCTCCAGTTCACTGCTTGATGATGCCGTGCTTTAAATCACCACAATATGGTTGTAAAGGTCTACATCTTCTTGGTTTTGGCAAAACAACAATACATCATGCGACGCCTCATTAAATCTTTTTATTAAACCAAGGTAAACCTGAGCTATTTTGAACAAATATCTTGATGAGGGAGGCTCGAGGGAGAGTCGTAGAGCATCCCGGACAAGTTTTTAACCCTGCGGACCCTCTACCACCTAAAAAGGAGCACACAGCCTGCCGTTTATCTTCCAGCACTCTCAACATCACTGTACATCCTTGATCTGGGCCTGAAACCAGCACTGAACCCAAACTTCCCCAAGACTTTCCAGAGGAGGCAGTGTCAGCATGGTCAAAAGCCTTTCCTGGTCTAGAAAGTAGACCAGTGTAATGTAATGAGCTGGAGACCTCCAAAGCGTCGAATAGGAGTGGACATTGTCACCATAGACCTGCAGGGCGCAGTAGGTCTGGTCGGTGGAGGACCCTGCTCCATAGCTCCCCCTCAGCCTGGGGCGAGGACCTTGGACAGCTTGCATAATCCCACACACACTTAGACACAGGCGCCAGTTACCGATGTCCTCTTGGGTTCCCTTTCTTGGGCAATGCTGTCTAGTACTGCCCTACAACAAGTTTATAGAGCATGGGACAAGCCAGACTCCTAATTAAAGACAGCTTGCCGTTGCGAGAAAGCTCTCGCTCAGGTACTCGCGCCGGTAAACGGAGGACGATTTCAGGTACTCGCCCGGTGATGGGCGGAGGGGCGTTCAGGTACTCATCGGTGATGAGCGGAGGGACGTTCAATTGCTCACTTCATTGATGAAGCGGAGGGGCGTTCAGGTACTCCGCGATGAGCGGAGGGACGTTCCAGGTACTCCTCGGTGATGAACGGAGAGGACCCGTTCAGGGGTACTCCATCGGTGATGAGCGGGAGGGGCGTTCAGGTACTCCTCGGTGATGAATGGGAAGGGGCGTTGGACTGTGCACGAGGGGCCCTGGCGGACCGACGGCTGCTCCAGCGGGGAACACCTGCACAAACAAATCTCCACCGAGGAGACCACTCCTCCACCACCTGGTCCACTAACCCTAACCCTAATAACCCTCTCTGGTGGTGAGATTGTATGTCTACATAGAGGCCCCAGATGAACAGAATCATTCTCTGGAGGTTTTCCCAAGTCTTTCTGGCCAAATGAAAGGAATTTCAGTATGTTAAAAAATAAGAAAAGAAAAAAATGATTGAGAGAAACAAAGATCATCACAACAAATAATTCCTGAAAAACATTTCCTAAAAAAGAAAAGTTGTACTGCACATTCATAAAGTTGTGAGACTTAGAAGAGAGATGGAATTAAAACAAGAATGAAAAAGAACAGAAGAGTCGGAGGTCTACACTAAGTCCAGCGAGGCTAATGGACACATGATCCTCGTCCGAGTCCCCAGTACTCCTGATTGACCACCAGGGAGCTGAAAGGCAGCGTGGCGGCTGGAGTGGGTTGATGTTGAAGTCATGGCAGTGGGTTTTACAGGAGCAGGTGGCGGTGTGGGAATCCTGGTGCTCAGAGGAAGCCCTGAACCCCAGCTCTGAACCCCAGCCTGAACCCCCAGCCCTGAACCCCAGCCCTAGAAACCCCACCCTGAACCCCCCAGCCCTGGAAACCCCAGCCCTGAACCCCAGCCCTGAAACCCCAGCCCTGAGTAACGCACAGGGCTGGATGACTAACCAGAAAGCCATCCCAGAAGGGCGGCTCAGTTCTCCTAGGAGTCACACACAAAGCCCAACTCATAAATGCTTTGTGTTTTAAAAACAACCCAAACAAACCTGTAGGAGTCCTCTGGAGGCCTGACATGGTCTAGTCTCTGTTGTGAGGTCCCTAACCTCTGAGGCCCACGACAGATGGAACACGAGCCCATCCTCTATCATCGATCCTGAAGATTCTGTTTGGATGGGAACCAAGAAACATAAAGCTGTAAACAAAAGGCCATTTTAGAAAGCAGCCCTGAATAGAAGGAGTCCCTGTGCAGGATTAAGAGCTTGAGGGATTAGTTCTCTCATGCAGAGCAGGTGCCCAGCAGCACCGGGCCACCCGGAGCCAATGAATATGCTAACAGGCCACCCGGGCCACCCGGGCCACAGGACCCATGGAGCCACAGACACGGACCACCGGGCCAATGGGCCACGGGCCTGAGCTGCCAGAACTGAGTCCCGCCTCCTGGTGCAGCGCTCAGCCTGAGCTCAGATGGAGAGGTTGTCCGAGGGGGTGGGACCCAGAACAACAAAGACATCCAGTGAACTCCCAGATGACTTTCCACCCAATGGCTCTGCTTACAGCCTCTAGTGATGCTCCCTGAGCCACTGCCAGGGCTTTGTAATAACAGACTGCACATATAATGACAGTGTCTCATTCTCCCACGGGGACCTTAATAGCATGTTGGGCGGGGGGACCGTCACATGCCAACAGTCTGTGTTCTGGAACAACAATGTTTATGGATATATTTCATGGTGTAAGTTAGTGATGAGAGACGATAAATAAGAGAAAGTGTAATTATAATACACACCAAAAGACAGTTGTCATCCAGTGGGGACTAAAGCTTATTATTCCCTTTGTGGCCTTCAAGAAGCACTTGGACCACCAGCCAGCCAATAGACACATCAGTTGCTATTGTCTGCAATGAAGCGAGTCAATAGAATTACGTCCAGTTCTATTGACTTGGTTCATTTATGTTTTAATAGAGCAATGACTCAGCGTCGGACAATCAGTCACAACTTCCTCTGGATCGATCTATGGCCACTGCTGAGAGTCCAGGAAATCACACAGAGCAACCACATGTACCCATCCTTGGTTATGAAGGAGGGCTGCAGTAAGGCTTCAATGCCTTGCTCATGGACACTTGGACTGGAAACTGATGGAACCGACAGCAACCTTGGGGTTGCTGGGGCGTACCTTACCTCACTGAGCTACAGTGGACGCGAGACAGTAGAGTCTGGGTTAGAAGTGGGAACCCAAGGTAGTCTCCAGAAGGAGCCGCAGGAGTTCTGCGTGAATCCGGGTCGCAGGTCGGTGTCGATTGGCGGAGGACTTACCTCGGACCGAGCTCAGACCTTGCTTGGCAAGTCAGCGCCGTGCCCGCAGCGATCCACCCGGTCCGCCCGGTCCGCCAGTCCACGCGGTACGCAGTCCACCCGGTCCCAGGACGTCTCATAGTTGTTTATCCAACTTTGTTTGTTCGTAGCGCTGCGTCGAACTAATGCTGCCAGCTTTAAGTGCTGTCGGAAAATGTCGGAATGTCATAGCCGCTGTACTAAAGGAAGGACAGAGAGGGATGAGGGAGCTGGGACGATAATACCCGGATTGAAAAGGAAAAGCTGTGACGCGGCTGGGCGGAGAGCCGTAAACACATCACGTCATCATCAGAGACACGTTGATGAGAATACCATGGCTCCAGGTTTAACTAATAATTCAAAAACAATAACTTAATAACAACAATTATAATAACTATAATATCCACAACAATAATAATAATAATAATAACAACCACAACAACAATAATGATAATAACAACAAGAATAATAATTATAATAACAATAGTAGTAGTAATAATAACAATAATAATAATAACAACAACAACAATAATAATAACTATAATTATTATTATAATTATAACAACAACAACAACAACAACAAGAATACTACTACTACTAATAATAATAACTAATAATAATACAAATAATAATACCAATACAAATAATAATAATAATAACAATTATTATTTAACCCATTAGCCATTAATATATGATAATCAATTCCAAGTTTATTTATAAAGCCCCAGTTTCACAAATTACAAATTTGTCTCAGAGTTAACTTTACAATCTGTAATAGCCTCTAATGAGGATAAAAGCGGTATTGACTTAATGGATGGATGGATTATAATTATAAGGTATAATTATAGTCTCCAGGCTGACTAAATGGTCTTACGCACAAACGTCCGATTTTGGGAGAGAAGCATTGAAATGGTTGTATAAGAAAATAACTGCTTCGTGTTTGGTGAGTCCCGGGGAACTCCGCATTTGACCCCTGATAACTATTCAGGAACACAGAACAATACAAGTTGTATTACTACCTTGCGTAACCTTAACATATATATATATATGTATATATATATATATATATATATATATATATATATATATATATATATATACATATATTTGTATTCCTCTGTATATTTAACATTGTTTTCTGTATTTGTGTATTGGATTTGTATTTGTGTACTGCCCTGTGCACCTGCACTGAGGGACTAATATACGGGAATATCCGACCTGATCTTTGAGGCACCATCCAACTGCAGTTCAAAAGGCCAGGCAGGTTTATTTTTAGGAGTTAGAAATATATACTCACAATTTTCAATAATCTACTTTTACTTTTAGATTTGACATTGTGTATTATTGTTCTGTTTTTCACAGGGCACCCTAAGCTCCAATTCCACTTCAATTTGACATTACATCATTCCTTAGTGGATGTGTGTGCTCTAAAAATTAATGGTCGCTTATAATGTGTATTTTGGTGGTGTATATAAATCATATCCAAAGGTGAGCCCAGTTTGTGCAGATTAGATAGTTCAATGTGATGTCACAGGGTTGTGATGTCACAGGGGTTATGTCGATGTCACATAGGTTGCTTGATGTCAGAGGGTTGTGATTTCTGGGGTTGTGATGTCACAGGGGTTATGGAAAATGTCACAGGGGTTGTGATTTCACAGAGGGTTGTGATGTCACATGGTTTGTGATGTCACAGGGTTGTGATTTCACAGGGGTTTGTGATGTCACAGGGTTGTGATGTAACAGGGAATTGTGATGTAACATGGTTGTGATGTCACAGGGTTGTGATTTCACAGGGGTTGTGATGTCACAGGGTTGTGATGTCACTGGGGTTGTGATGTCACAGGTTGTGATTTCACAGGGTTGTGATGTCACATGGTTGTGAAATGTCTGGGGTTGTGATTTCACAGGGGTTGTGATATGTCACAGAAGGTTGTGATGTAAGCTGGGGTTGTGATGTAACATGGTTGTTGATGTCACAAGGTTGTGATGTCACAGGGGTTGTGATTTACAGGCTTGTGATGTCACATGGTTGTGATGTCACAGGGTTGTTATACTTAACTTTGGGTTGTGATGTCACAGGGGTTGTGATGTAACAGGGTTGTGATGTGGCACATGGTTGTGATGTCACAGGGGTTGTGATTTCACAGAGGTTGTGATGTCACAGGGGTTGTGATGTCACAGGGGATTTGTGATGTCACAGGGGTTTGTGTTCACAGGGGTTGTGATGTCACATAGGTTGTGATGTCTGGGTTGTAATTTCTGGTTGTGATGTCACAGGGTTGTGATGTAACAGGGTTGTGATGTAACATGGTTGTGATGTCACAGGGTTGTGATGTCACAGGGTTGTGATTTCTGGGGGTTGTGATGTCACATGGTTGTGATGTCACAGGGTTGTGATTTCACAGGGTTGTGATGTCACAGGGTTGTGATGTAACAGGGGTTGTGATGTTACATGGTTGTGATGTCACAGGGTTGTGTTTCACCCAGGGGATTTGTGATGTCACAGGGGTTGTGATGTAACAGGGTTGTGATGTCACATGGTTTGTGATGTAACAGGGGTTGTGATGTCACATGGTTGTGATGTCACAGGGGTTGTGATGTCACATGGTTGTGTGATGTCTGGGGTTGTGATGTAACAGGTTTGTGCTCCGTTCGGGTCCCATTCATGAAACAGTTCTGACTTTTTATTAAAACGGTTCTGACTTTTATTAAACGTTTCTCACTTTTTTATTAAAAGCGTTTCTCTCAATTTTTATAAAACGTTTCCGGACTCTCTGTAACACTTTCACGAACAATGAAACATGTTTTTACTAATACATAATCCTCTGCGACCAAAATATACATACAAAATGTAGAAAAAACGACTGTGATTTTTCATATACAAGGGGCGTGGTCAGTTCATACACAAGGGGCGTGGTCAGTTCATACACAAGGGGCGGGGACAGCGCGTCGTCACCGTCCGTTTCAACCAATGAGAGCCAGGATGCGCGAGACGTTGTTGCGGTATCCAGAGTGCGTACTTCGTCCAGGAGCTAACGAGTTAGCGCGGTCCTCTACAGACACGCAGACCGACACAAACAACCACACGCCACGAGAATGACACCGACAGGCCTCCGCGTCCCAGCAGCAAGCAGCAGACTCCTGGGCCAGTAGCGCCAGGTAAACACGGCTGCTGTGTGTCCTGATGACGCTAGCTACCGGAGGAAGGAGGTCGAACATGTCCACGAGCTAACGGCGACATGTCGCCGGTCGGATTAAAGGAGGCGACTAACCTAATTCAAGAGAAACGGGCTTTACGGGGATGCTTTTTATGTCACTGCGACACGTATTCATGGTGGCCAGCCAACTCGTCCAAAAGACAGGCTGGACGAAGATGCGCCGGTGCTTCGGCTGAACAGGCGACCGTGTTACCTGGAGACCTCCACGCGCCGCGTCTCCTGTACGTACAGCTGTTGGAGCTGGGAAGAAGAGCTCGTAGCTGTCCTCGTGGTTCTGTATTGTTGGGAAGCCCTCTTGTATACATCATGTATCGTTGAACAATGCGCGTGCACGAGGAACAGCTGTCGTTGGAAACAACAGACAACAACTTCAAAGACGCGATGGGCTGCCACCAAGAGTCGCCAGCTACCGGGGTCGCGTGTTCGCCCGTAACACCGGGGTTGTCGGCCTGCTCTGACACACGCAGGACACGCTTATGTCCTCTGCGTCCAGCAACGAGCCCGTCGGTCACCGCCGTCCCGCTGTGTAAGCTCGCGAAAGAGCAACCGACGTCCGTCCGGTGCCCTTGTGTGTCTCTGTAGTCATAGTCTCTGGTTATGAGTCGTGACGGAGAGGGACAAGCTAATGTTAGCATCCGAGAGCCGCCTGTAGAGCGACAGCCCATCATCACTCAGCTCGTCGCTGGTTGTGATCACTGAACAGTCTGTCTGTGGCTCGGAGAGCAGTCACGTGTTATTCCTGACTCCCGGTTTGATTGAGTTGTTTAATACTCATGACTCAGGACTGAGCCTCGCACTCCTGTGCAGGTGTCCTCTGCCCTCAAGTGGCGTTTCCCTCCTGGCCAGACCCCGCTAGTGCATGATAACTCACGGTCCCAGAGCCACTGGAGGGGCAGCGATGCAGCAGAAGCTGGACCAGTTAGAGTGTGGAGATGACCTTAATGGAAAAGCAAGTAGCAGAATGAGTGTTCACTTCTTCATGACTTGTGATCCTTTGAGTAAGGCATGTCATCCCTGAATGATGCTATGGCTGTGACCAGACACGGAAACAAGAAGAAGGTAAAGTGGAGGCGTTTTATCGACTTCCATCACGACTTCCGAGACACAATGAGTTGTCTAGCGTCAGCAGGTCGTTTGTGTTTAGGCCTTGCGCGTCGCTGTGACCTCATCGTGCCGCCTTTGGGTTGTTGTGGGGAGGCGACCGGCAACACAACATGTAAGTAACAGATCAGCTTTCCACTTGGTCCTGTGTTATGCGTACCAATGATGATAATATTGCTTGTTTTGCGAGTTGTTTTTGGCTACTTGATTCTAACAAAGTGGAACAGCGTTGTATTTGAATGAAGCGCCACCACTTCCCTGGTTGAGAGTCGCCCGCTCCACGGGGTAGGTGCCTGACTCACGCCAGACTTCTTTAAGTAATGTCAAGCGCCGTGGCGTGGTGGAAGAGCCTTGAGCCACGCCGTCAGCTGCACTGTAGCTCACGGCGTGTTTATAAGAAGGCAGCTACGTGCCTCATCTGAGTCCCTCTCGCCCACTTGGCGGTGTGGAGGCGCCACCAGTAGCTCTTCATCCAGTAAGCTTCCGAGCCACAGCCACAGACATACTGATCACATTCATTTGAGTATCTTGTCCTACTCATGGGTGTTTTAATGAGATTTTTTATATTTAAATGATGAGAAGCGATGCAAACTGTTTTTAAAAATCACGGCTCTTAATTCATTGGCTGCGTCTTTGTGGATTTTATGTATGGCTGGAAATATGTAAATGAGTGTTCCACGAGGAAGAGCTCTGAGGCGCTGTGTTTCAGATCATCATGGCGCCCACCCGAGTCCATTTCGTGCACACACCATCTCTCGGAGCTGCGGCCATGTTCGTGACGGCATGAAGCTGGCGGCGGTCGCCACGGTGCTCTACATCCTGGTTAGCGCTGCTTGAACCTCAAGAGCCCCACCGGCCCCCGGACCTCACCTACCAGGACCACGGCCCTGAACCGCTTCCTGCTCAAGTCCTGTCCTCAGCTGACCAAAGAGTGAGTTCCCCTCGCTCTCCGCCTGTCACTCAACCCGTCTCTATGGAAACCCAGGACTGCCAGTTTGTCCCACCTGGGGCTGACTGTGGCTCGTCCGTCTGTCACCGGTGTTCGAGTGTCTGTACCGTCGGCTCTCTTGAGGTCAGGGTCAGGGTTCCAGCCCATATTCTCAGGATTATCCCAACGGTAGATTGGGTTGTCGTGGCGATACAAATATCGGCGTGTTAGCCGCGGGGCTCAGTAGGATTTTATGACCATAAAGAGTCTCCCCCTCAAAGCAGTCCCATGTCTCCTATTGGTTTTGGAAGTAAAAGATCTGGGTTTCTAATAGCGGATGCAGAGCCGTGGCGGGTGTCGCTATGCGTCGCGTTGAGCCAGCTGAGTGTAAATGAACTTTCCGGCATCGCTGCCGCCTCCTGTGGCCTGCTGGTGGCGTCATCGTTCAGCTCTCTTCTTATATAATTGATATATTCGGAGCCATTTGCCTCGAGTCAGTCAGTCATAGAGGCCACGCTGATGTTTACATTGGCTCCTGGAAGCGCATCACGAACACAAGGGCGACGGAGCTCCACGTAAAACAGGCGCTGTTGTTTGCTGTTGTTGTTGTTGCTGTTGTTGTTGGCGTCGTCTGCGTTGACTCTCTGTTGTCAGAAGTCTGTAGCGACCGCTGTCACCAGATCAATATTGACAGCTTCCAGTGGAAACACGAGGAGTGGAAATGTGAGGTCAGCGACCTAACGTCCATGTTGTGAACCTGCACTACGTGTTGCTATGGAGAGGAACAAAGCAGACCTCTTTCGCCTTAGCAACTGTGTTTGTTATATGGAGAGGACAAGCAGACCTCTTTCGCTTGAGCAACGTGTTGCTATGGAAAACAAGCAGGCCTCTTTACTTAACTAATGTGTGTGTGGGGTGGGACACACGCACTGCTAGTGAGAAGTGTGCTTCACTCATGACATGTCATGTCATTTCATGTCATTACATGTCATTTTGTCATGACAATGTAATGACATGATGTCATTATCATGTCATTTGTCAAGACATGCATACGACAGACAAAAGGCTCACCTGCTGATCTTCTTTTTGTGGGGAATTTAACTTTTGTTAATGACTCAAAACAGAGTACATTTTTTAAATCTCAAGGTTTCTGCTTTGAGTTTACTTTACATCAACAGTATTTGACCAAGTTGTACACAAAATGCACTTTCCTGCACGCAGGAAGTAAAACTCGCCACTTCCTGTTCAGTTGAATCCTCAAACGTCTTTTAAATAGGTTGTTCTTCAAACTATATTCGCGAAAGGAAAACAGAAACAACTCTGCCGTCTGCCGTCTTCTGTGGACTAGAAAGCGACCTGCAGCGTCTCGTCTAGAAAACGTGTTGAGCTTCTGCATGCCGCTGCGCACTGGGCGTGGTCACATGACCGCCAGATGGAAGGTCTCACTGCTCTTTGACTGTAGCTCAAACCCAGCAAACTGGGTTTGTTCTCTAAAGAATATTAATGTCTCGTTGGGGAGGCGGTCAGACACGAGGTTGAAGGTCTTGTGGAAACTCTCGATGTCCATCGAAGCTTCGCTACTACGATCGGCTGCTCCTGCCATAGCTGTATCGATTCTCTGTACTTTAATCTCTGGGACCCGGAAGTGACTGTTTATTTATCACCTGTTTTATGGCTGCAGCCCCACATTAAAAGCTTAAATCAAAGTTGTTTTTGGTTGTTATTCCTATATCGGCCCGTATTAATATAATTGCATTCTTTACTTGTATCTTAGCAATAGGGTGGTTATTCTACCATAATCACAACTTTATGCAGCAAAGGCTCCAGTATTTGCAACGCATTGTAACCCACCTGACTGAGTCGTACTGGCGTGTCGATGGACAGACTAAGCTTTTTGCACGGGTGCATGTCGATTGGGGGAGCTTAGAAATATAGGACTTTGATGCCTAACATGTACCCAGGATGTTTCGTCTGCTTAAGTAAACCACCAATGAAAATCAATCTACTCTTAATTGTGTTACACTGCTATTTCTGGGCAGAAGAATAAGCTTGTGTTGCCTTTGGTTTCTGGGAAGCCCCTGTGTTTCCAGGTACATCCCTCCCTTACTGTGGGGTAGAGTGGGCACCTCCAGGCACGGCCCCTGCCTATGAAGTAAGCTTGGCACGGGTGAGGCTCCACCTCACCTGAGTGGAGTCAAGGGAAGTACTTACCCCACTGCAGGACAGGGAGCCACTGCGACCTTTGACCTCTTGCTGAGCCAGTGGGGACCATCCAGACAGGAGGTGACCAACATCTACTTTACCTCCCTATGTCTGTGTGTTGTCATGTGCTGCTGGGTGGATAATGTATACTAGACAGTGCTAATTGACTGTCTACTGCCAACATAAAGTATATATGCATGTTATTTGTCATGGTTCTCGTGCTACTGGAGTCTGTTCATGCTGACACCTGGAGGAGGGGTTGTCCCATTGGTTTGGTTCCTCCAGTGTTTTCCACTTGACTCCAAAGAGGAAACCCGATTGGAAATGAATTCACAGCCCAAGTCTTCCAGAACTGAGGCAGCAGCCGTTTTGTGTTGCGTGAGGATGCTGAACTCGCCCAGTGATCCGCTGTGTAGTGCTGCTACTGGCGGCTGCTTTAAACTCATGTCTCTGATTCCATCTTCTGTTTTGACCAGATGACATCACCATGGTGATCTGCCCGGCATTGGGAACCATGGTGAGAAGCTTGTACATCGAACCTTTGTGGATACGCCCAGAAGGGCGAACCTTCGCTGTGCTGTCAGGAGCTCTTCCCAACATCGAGCTCACCTCGCCACGCATGTTCACCTCTGAGGCAAGAGGCCGACTACACACTCCTTGGCCCGGAGAGCAATATCTAGAGATTCATATTTGGTCCAATCCAAATGTTGCTCTCTCCACGCAAACTCTGAGAAGATGCTCTAAATCAGGAGGCGATCCGAGGAAGGCGTTCTATTCCACACCACTTTGAAAAAAAGACATTATTTGTGTCCTGTACCTTGATTTTTGATGTGATTTAGTTAAAGGTATCGATGTGTATCAACGTAGCAGCCGATGTGCTATCAACATGCCATATCGATGTGTATCGATTAATGTATCCAAGCGATGTATCGATGTGTATCAACATGTATCGAGTGTGTATCAACATGTATTGATGCATTAATAATATCCAGCGATGTATACGATGTGTGTCCAACATGTATTGATGTGTGTTTCAACATGTATCGATGTGTATCAGCATAGTATCGTGTGTATCAACATGCTGTCGATGTGCTATCGATGTGTATCAGCATGTGTCGATGTGTATCAGCACATGTATGCGATGTGTTTCCAACATGTATGTCGATGTGTATACGATGTGTATCCAGCGTGTATTGTTGTGTTTCAACAATGTATACGATGTGTATGCGATGTGTTTCCAACATGTAACAGCCGATGTGTATCGATGTGTTTCCAACATGTATTGATGTGTATCCCAGCGTGTATCGTGCATGTATCAACATGTATCGATGTGTTCCAACATGTATCATTAATGACATCGATGTGTTCCCAACATGTATCGATGTGTTCCCAACATGTATCGATGTGTATTGATGTGTATCAACATGCATCGATAATATGTGTGATGTTGTGTATCAACATGTATTTATTTGTGTTTCCAACAATATATATCGACTATTGTATCGGCGTGTTCAACATGTATCGATGTGTTCCAGCATGTATCGATGTGTATTGATGTGTATCAACATGCATCGATGTGTATCGGCGTGTTCCAACATGTATCGATGTGTTCCAGCAGCGTGTCCATGATGTGTTCCAGCATGCTTATTGATGTGTTTCAGCATGCATCGATGTGTATCGAAATGTGTAATCAGCGTGTATTGTTGTGTTTCAACATGTATCGATGTGTATCGATGTGTATCAGCGTGTATTATTTGTGTTTCAGCATGTATACGATGTGTTTCAACATGTATCGTGTGTATCGTGTGTATCAGCGTGTATACGTGTGTATCAGCATGTATCGATGTGTTCCAACATGTATGATGTGTTCCAGCATGTATCGTGTGTATGCGATGTGTTCCCAACATAACCCGTGCTCGTGTGTGTCGTGTGTATCAACATGTATCGTGTGTGTCGATGTGTTCCCAACATGTGTATATCGATGTGTTCCAACATGTATCGATGTGTATTGATGTGTATCAACATATGCATCGATGTGTATCAACATGTATCGTGTGTGTCGATGTGTTCCAACATGTATCGATGTGTTCCAACATGTATTGATGTGTATTGATGTGTATCAACATGCATCGTGTGTATCGATGTGTATCAGCGATGTATTGTTGTGTTTCAGCATGTGCATCGATGTGTATCAACATGCATCGATGTGTATCGATGTGTATTAACGATGTGTTTCAGCATGTATGATGTGTATCAGCATGTATTGATGTGTATCAGCGTGTATCGATGTGTATCAACATGTATCGATGTGTATCGGCGTGTGTCGGCGTGTATCGGCGTGTATCGTGTGTATGAGCGATGTATCGGCGATATGTCGATGTGTATCGGCGTGTAACCATCGATGTGTATCAACATGTATGTCGTGTGTATCGGCGATGTATCGATGTGTTTCAACATGTATCGATGTGTATGGCGTGTATCGTGTGTCGGCGTGTATCGGCGTGTATCGATGTGTATCGATGTGTATCGATGTGTGTCGGCGTGTATCGGCGTGTATCGGCGCATTATGTAGCGATGTGTGTCGGCGTGTATCGATGTGTGTCGGCGTGTATCGATGTGTGTCGGCGTGTATCGATGTGTATCGTGTGTTTCAACGTATGTATGATGATGTGTATCAACATGTATCTGATGTGTGTCGTGTGTATCAACATGTATTGGTGTGTGTATACGATGTGTATCGATGTGTTTCAACATGTATCGATGTGTTTCCCTCACAGGGTGCACATGGGAGTTCTTTGACCATAATTGGGCTACATTAAGCGGACGTGCCCTCAGGACCCAGCTGATGGTGGTGGGCTTCCAGTCTGGGTGGGAACATCGTGTGCTGTGTAAGTTCCTGGGCGAGAACAGGATGAACCAGGGAAGGCGGGTGCTGTGCTGTGTATGGCGTCTGCCAGGGCTACCAAGCGCCCTCAGGTGGGTTTCTCGTCCTCGGAGCTCATGGCGGCTCAGACACATTTCTCTACCCCTGCGCTGTGCTTTAACTTTCACAGTGCACACACCTGTCAGCGTTCTGTAACCCCAAATAATGTGAAACCATTATATCCCAAGGTCAGTGGCGTGTCTCAGAGGGACCCCATTGCTTCTCCACTGGGCACCGTGGTCCAGTGGACTAAATCAATGACTTCCTGTTTGTCTCTCAGGGCTCAGGAAACATTCCTCCAGTGGGACCAGTTCAGGCGTTTCTATAACTTCCTCAGCGGCTGACAACATGAAGAAAAATCATCCTGTCACACAAGTATGACACATTTTAGGAGCTACAATAGTGATTTATTCCTGCCAATGTTCTTTCCACGTAGTTTATGGCTGCTCTGGTCAACAATATAACAGCCAGCGTGGCTCACCTCAGATCCAGAGGCCTGGGGCAGGGCGGACACGTCCTATTAAGGTCATTTACAGAAGAAACCAGGCGCCGCCCCACCTGTAGTACTCACACACAGTCCTTGGTGCACCTTAAGTGCACTGTGTGTGAGCAACAAACCCTTCTGCTTATGTCCTCTGAGTGTGTGTGTGTGTTCCAGGCACAGCCTGTTTAGAGGGGAAACCCAGTCCAAACTGAGAGAGCTGGACCTCGGCCGTCTGTGCACACGCCCACGTCGCTCATGCAGATCAGCTGACAACATCATGAGGTGTTTGAGTGTCTCCCATGTCCACTGGGTGTCCCTGAGGGACGTGTTCATGGCAGCTTCTCCTTTCCACAGGAAGTTCCACGGCCACAGCTCCTCTCAAAGAGTACTCCCCGAGGAAGGAGAGCTGTAGTCCACTACATCCCACAATGTAGGCCCTCCCTAACCCTGACCCCTCTGCCCGTGGGCCTAGAACTTCCTAACCCAACCCTCGGTGTTGCAGGTCAGCGTGCACGCTGCTGCTGGTGAGCGCTGCCGATGACCCTCTGGTCCTAACTCCTGCTCACCATCCCTACGCACTTTTACTAGCAGGTAACGGCGTTCAAACCTGTGAACCCTTTCCACCCAAAGAGTCAACTTCCTCCCCAGACAGCCCCTAGCCCAAAGGTCAACCCTCAGGCTAGCCCAACAGTCATGAGACATGTCCAGAGTACAGGCGCCTGGCGTGTGTGTGTGTGTGTCCTTCAGCTAAGCCGCGTCATCTTCTCCCTGGCTGGCTCCACGGAGGTCACCTGGGCTTCTTCGAGGCGCCGTTCTGTTCCCAGCACGGCTCACCTGGATGGACAAGGTGATAAGTGGAGCTCGCCAACGCCATGTGCCAGTGGGAGAAAGCAGAAAACGCCCGTGCCAGGCGTCCTGAGTCCCTCCTGCTGGCGAGAAAGGCGTAGCTTGTGCTGACTTGTGACCCCCCCAACACTGAGAGACACACCTGAACTCGACCTGCTCTCCTTGTCTCCGCCGTCTCCACGCTCCCGTTAGGCGACCTGCCTGTGTTCCACGTTTCCTCTCTTCCCCATTTTGGCGAATGGCGCTGACCATCACTGACGAGGAGAAGCGGCGCTGGCGTTAAGCGGCGGCGAAGCTCTCTGGTCTGGTCAGGACCCACTGCCCTCAACAGGGCCCTGTGTTGTCATTTGGTTGCATGGTTGTAGAACATGTAACAGCACAGCACTGCGTTATTTCCAGCTCTAACATACCATGGCACTGAGCGCCGGGGATCAGGCGGATCACATTCACGCCATCGTGGATCCTCTCTGGACTCCTCTCAGTGGATCCCTCTCAAGGGGCACAACACAACACTAGATGACACCAAACCCCTCCACTGTCAATACTTGCTCACTTTGCTGCTGGGGGCCTGAGGCGCTTGAGCTCCATCCCGCCTCATGCATGGCGAGCCGGAAGAGGATCAATGGGACGCTCCCAGCAACTTCCCCGAGGAGCTGCAGAGGTCAACCCGGGTCAAGCTGGTCAACATAATAATATGGCCGAGTCTATATGGGGACGTGGCGCGCTTCTCGATTGGTCGGTAGCGGTTCGATCTTTTGCCGTCCCGGTTGCCTTGAGCGACGAAGCATAATATCGCCATAAATCCGGTCCTCCTGAGGTCCGGCCCGGTTCCACCTTCGACACGCCGTGGTTCTGAACTTTCCTCGGGCGAGCCCTTTGGACGTGTTTGTATCTCCATTGCACCCAAAATGCAGGTTTTTGATTTAATATTCCGATGTTTTTCTTCTTGTCCGTTTATTTGCTATGTTTTTGTATTTTGAATCGTTTTTAGGTGCATCGGAGTGTTCGCGTAACGTCTGCTTTCATCAACTTTCTGCGCCGCCTTCTTTCGCTGTGGACAGCGATGTATATTAACGTGTTCTGAGGGAATGGGATGCGTGATGTCATCATGTCTGTCACGGGACTGAGCTGCTGCTGTTGCTACTGACAACCAGCTCCTCAGCTTCATCATTATTGGGCTCACGTTGGGAAACTAGAAGAATTTAAATAAAAACATCTTTTTGACTTCAAATGTCAACGGACCCGACACATAACGTGTGGCGTGTGTGTGTGTGTGTGTGTGTGTGTGTGTGTGTGGGGGATCTGGTTATGTGTGTTCCCAAATATAATTATTTTCTCAAAAAGAAAGACAATGTTGTTTCTCAGGTTTGTGAACACTTCGATTGAATCCAGAAGTTTATAAGTTTTGACTTTAAAACATTAAAACATTTACGTTAGTAAAGTGTTCCTGTGTTCATCTGAACTAAAAGCACACATATATATATATATATATATATATATATATATATGTGTGTGTGTATTATATACGCTCAAAAACAATATATATGTATATACATATACACTGCAACCTAATTGAATGATGTGAGAGTTTTTCCATGGTTTGCGTCCAGTCACACTAACTTAAACCTTGGAAGTAAAAGCTTAACAGTGAAAGACGATGAAGAACTCTTCTGACAGACCTTAACCCGTCTCTTGGTCCATCGGAACACGCTGACGTAAGCGGTTTCCATGGCGATATTCCCTCTTCCTCTCTGACCTCGAGGTGGAGACGTCTCTGTTCTTCTGACCTCTGACCTCCAGAGGACCCTCTCCACAGGCTCTTTCTCTTCACCTTCATCCCTGTGGGCCTCAACCGAGAAGAATGATACTAACCCGACAACGTAGAGGCCCCTAGCTTCAGACGCCTGCGGGGAGGAGGTCAGGGTGAAAGGTCCGCAGTGAGGGAGTCCAAGATCAGGAGTGAGGGTCCAGGTGAGGTCAAGGGTTAGAGTTAGAGTGAGGGTCAGGTGAGGTCAGGGTGAGGAGTTAGGGTCAGGAGGTTTAGTGTTGAGGGGTTAGTGTTAGGGTGAAGGAGAAGAGTCCAGAGGGGTGAGGGTTAGTGTTAGGGTGAAGGTCAGGATTAGGAGGGTTTGGGTTAGGGGATTCCAAGGTTAGAGTTAGGGTTAGGGGTGAAAGGTCAGGGTGAAGGTCAGGCTCAGGCTCCTCCGTCACAGAGCCGTGTCCTCAGAGCCCGAACAACTCCTCGCGGTGGCCGGCCGGTCGGCTGCTTTCTCACGTCAAAGCGGCGGCAGGGCCGTCGTCAAACTCTTTGAAGTAATCGCTGGGCACCAAATGCGCCCGTGGGCGAACCTGGGAGGAGGCGATGAAAAATCAGAACTGCCAGGCGGGCGGGCGGAGCCGAGCCCTCTCCAGCAGCTTGCTCTTCATGAAGGCTTCCACCACGTTGAAAGGTGAGTGGTGAAGGAGCAGGGGGCTGGTGGAGTCCACGATGCACCGCCTTGAACCCGGGCTGAGCAAGTCCTGCAGCGCAGAGGTCCTGAGTTAGGTCTGAGTCACAGAGTCAGAGTTAGGGTCACAGGTCAGGAGTCACAGGATTAAGGAGTCTGGAGTCACAGGTTAGGGTCACACAGGGCTCGGGCCCAGCAGCTTCAAGAGGTCCAAGCCTCCTAACCTTTAACCTTTAACCTTTAAAACATGGACCACAGCATCCAGAGTACAGCAGAGAGGGGGCAGAGCCTCTTAGTTGGCCAACCTCTTCCCTCTGACCCGACCTCTTCCTCTGGCCCAACCTCTTCTCACAGCCGGCCTCTTCTCTGGCCGACCTCTTCTCACAGCCCGACCTCTTCTCAGCCTGACCTCTTCTACAGCCCGACCTCTTCCTCACAGCCCGACCTCTTCTCACAGCCCAACCTCTTCCTCTGTGAAACCTCTTCTCTGGCCACGACCTCTTCCTCACAGCCAACCTCCTTCCATCACAGCCTGACCTCTTCCTCCACAGCCCAACCTTATTTGTAACAGTGATGGTAATGCGCAGCTAGATCCGGTTCCCTAGAAGGTCGTGAAGGTCATGTAGAGAGTCATGTGAAAACCACACAAAAGGTAATATGAAGGTCATATGAAGAAAGTCCGCGTGAAGGTCATGTAGAAGGCCACCCACAAAGGTCATGTAAAGAAGGTCATGTGAAGGCCACACAAAGAATATGTGAAGGTCATATGAAAAGGTCATGTGAAGGTCACGTGAAAGGTATGGATACTCTCTCCTGCGTCCTCCTCACCTGCAGCATGTCACCTGCATCTTCTAACCAGCTCGGCGGGCTTGATGCCAGCGGCGTGCTGCACATGCTGAAGCCTTTATGAAGTTCACCGATGAAGGCCAAAGCCGTTGATCCTGGGTTTCTTCCGTTCTCCTTGCAGCTTCTCCAGGATCACGCATACTTGATCGCTCTCAAGATCTGGACTCCAGAGACTCAGAGACTCAGAGACTCAGAGCACTGGGGAGACTCAGAAGACTCAGGAGACTCAGGAGACTCAGAAGACTCAGGAGACTCAGACTCCGAAGGCCACCTCTTCCCGGTTGCCACGGCAGCCTCTCGGCGCACCCAGCAGTGAGAAGGTGACCTCCTCCAGGTCCCAGTGCTTTCGATGTTGAAGAGAAGAACCTGCGCGGCTTGTGCAGTCCCGGCTAGGCAGGAGACCACAGGAAGCCGGCCGCTGATGGTGCTGCTCACACGGCCTCCAGGGTCATGTTCTCAAACAGCTCAGGAGTACTCCTTCCTGAAATGCACACGTAGCCTGGAGACACACACACACACACACACACACCACAGCTGAAGCCTCCGCTGCATTGTCTCACGCCCTTTGGGTCCGGCATGAGAGATTCCAGAACACAATAGAGCCCCAGCGGTATGCACCCGACGGCTGGAGCCTCATCCCACGCTCCAATTAACCCAGAGAGAGAGAGGGTTAGGGAGGCAGCTGTCTGTCTCTCTGTGAGGCAGCTGTCTGTGTCTCCTCTGGACACAAAGGAGGGCTCTGTGAGGACACCAGGCACGCATCTCTAATGGGCCCATGGCGCCTCCTCGTTGACCCAGCAGCACAAGAGAGCTCCTCTTCGTGGTGGGGGACACGGACCTCGTTAGTGGGGGACACGGACCCTTCTCTCGTTAGTGGGGGAGACGGACCCTTCCTTCGTTAGTGGGGGGACCACGGACCCTCCTGCGTTAGTGGGGGACCACGGACCCTCCTCCCTCGTTCAAGTGGGGAGACACAGATGACCCTCCCCTCGTTAGTATGGGGGACCACGGACCCTTCTCGTTAGTGAGGGACCACGGGCCCTCCCTGCGTTAGTGGGGACCACAGACCCTCCCTCCTCGTTAGTGGGGGACACGAACCCTTCTGGGTGAAGTGAAGTGGGGACCACGGACCCTTCTACCGTTAGTAGAGGAGGCGGACCCTTCCTGGTTAGTAGGGGACACGGACCCTTCTCGTTGAGTGGGGAAGACCACCCGGGCCCTCCTCCTGGAATCAGTGGGGAGACCACGGACCCCTCCTCCTCGTTAGTGGGGGACACTGGACCCTCTGCAGGACCACGATGGTCAGGTCCGTCCCCTCAGGGGAGCTGGCGCCCGACCCCACTGACCCTTCTCATGAAGCATCGTGGAGGCTCTGTCCACTTGGAACTTGCAGCGCCCTGAGGAAAGCCGCAGCAGGACTACCCCTTAATCCCCCTGTCCCCCGAGGCCTCCAGCACTTTGGCGTGGCCCGGTCCCCCAGCGCCGCCGCCTCCTCCATCAGGGCCCGCAGCTCCGTCAGCGCCGCCGCCGCCCGCCTCTCCAGCACGTCTCCGTCAGCTTCGTCCTTGGCCTGTCGGGACGAAGCGGAGACACCCTGTGGAGCGCCTGCTGGGCTCGGGGGACGCCCTTCCCGCGAGTCCCTGGCCGCCTCACCTTCTGCAGCGTGTGGCCCGGCAGCTCCAGACGCACCGGCCCAGGCTACCGGCCCGTGGTCCCCCGACCGCCAGCCCGCTCCAGCAGCCGCGCATAGGCGCCCTCGTCTCCTCTGACACAGCGCTTGGAAAGACCCCACGTCTGAGGGCGAAGACCACGCTGAGAAAAAAAAAGACAAGCGTCTCTCCACTGCACGCCTGTCATTCCGTCAGCGGCCTGGGCTGGCTTTCTGATCCGGTGGCGCCGATGCTTTGAGAGAAATGTTTCACCGTCTGAAGAGCGGCGGCAGCTCCAGTGGAAGCGGGGTTAATCTGTCCACTGAGGGGGAGACCTGAAGGACACTTCTAAAAAGCAGCATACGTTCCTCAGAGAGGGACAGACAGGTGGACTCAGAGAGACACAGAAAGACAGACAAGGAGGGAGACTCACAGGGAGACAGAGAGACAGACAGGAGGAGACTCAGAGAGACACAGAGAAAAGACAGACAGGAGGACTCCAGGGGGAGCGAGAGACAGACAGTCACACTTACAGCAGCCATGTCGCATAGCGTCTCCTGGACAGAGAAGACAGAACATGGCGTCCTGTCTGGAAGCTTTAATACACCTTCATTACACCTTCATTACATATTTACGTCTTCATTACGTCTTCATTTCCGTCTTTACAAACCTACACACCTTCATTCTCACGTCTTCATTCGTCTTCATTAAGTCTTCCTATTACACCTTCATTCGTCTTCAAATTATGTCTTCCATTAGCATGTCTTATTCTCGTCTTCATTCGTCTTCATTATGTCTTCATTAAGTCTTCATTAAGAAGTCTTTATTACACCTTCATTACACCTTCATTACACCGTCTTCATTACGTCTTCATTATGTCTTCATTACATATTCTACGTCTTCATTCACTAAATCTTCATTAAGTCTTCATTAAGTCTTTATTACACCTTCATTCGTCTTCTATTACACCTTCATTACATATTTACGTCTTCATTACGTCTTCATTAAAAGTCTTCATTGTATATGTCTTCATTGCGTGCTTCGATTACACCTTCATTAAAACCTTCATTACGTCTTCATTACGTCTTCATTACACCTTCATTAAGAAACCTTCATCTCGTCATCATTAACGTCTTCATTACGTCTACATTAACGTCTTCATTACATCTTTCATTAAATCTTCATTACATCTTCATTATGTCTTCATTACGTCTACATTATGTCTTCAGTAAGTGCTATTCTACGTCTTCATTATATGTCTTCATTACGTCTCTGTTAATATTGATATTTAATCAATACTAACAAGCAGTTCTACAAAACAGAGCAGAATATGTTCCTCCTTCCTACTATATTACTACTACTATACTACTACTACTACTACTAGTATGCGACTACTAATACATCTCTCCTTTTCAACGTGGAGTTATCTTCCTTTTGGGCAGAACAGGACCTTACCTTGAAGCAGATGGGAGAGAGCAGCAGAGAACTGGTGGAGGGGACCCAACAAGAGGGGAGGAGCTACTGACAACCCAACAAAGAGGGAGGGAGCTACTGACAACAATAACAAGAGGCTACTGACAGCCCAACAGAGGGAGGAGCTACTGACAGCCCAACAAGAGGAGGAGCTACTGACAGCCCCAACAAGAGGAGAGGGATCAAGAGGGAGGAGCTAAGGGATCAAGAGGAGGAGCTACAGTGAGGGAGCCACAGGTACGGGAGGAGAGGGTCTGGACACGCCTCTTGCGTCCAATGCACAGAGACAAAAGACCAAGAGGGGCAAGGAAATACAGCAAAGTTAGAGAAAACTAATGAAGCGATAAGAAATGGAAAAACAAAACAAACAAATTATGCATAGCACAAATGTGTTCATCTGTTTTTTTGTCCGGTGCGTCATTTTCATCACTCAATTGTTCTTTGAATCGAAAGCAACGACAGGCCAAAACCCAAGAGAAAGGCGTCAACCACGACCTCCGACCCACAGTGCCCGGCCTCCAGGTCTCCTAGAGGGTCACATGACATGGAAATATGAAGCGTGTCCCTATAGACATGTCCCTGTATGAAAATGTCTTTATGAACATGTCTATATGTATATAATATAATAAATGACTCATGAGGCGTGTGAACATGTATAGGAATTTAGTAATATCTGTATAATGCGTGACACATGAGGGCATGAACGAACATATAGCAAGAGCCTATTCAACTAGCTATGTGCCCTTGAAACCGCTATGCCGGATCTGACCCGTTTGAATTAACTCCGAGTGTTCACGCTCATTTTTTAGAGTGTCGGTTCTTGACAAGTAGCATGAAATGACCCAGAACACGGTCTATTTCAATCAGTCAGTCAGACCAGAGCGCTTTGGTGAGGGGTGGAGTTCACGGCCAACCCAACAGGGGGCGTAACATAGCGATGTCACCATACAGGTTTAGTGGAGGCAACAGTGAAAGCTCAACGGCTCTGGGTTAGATGTCTCAATGTATAAAGAGGCGTGTCCGTCACTTTTATTTTTTCTTACCAAAGCTATACTGGTTTGCAGGCAGACTTCGGGCAGGTAGCCTGTCATTTCATGCTACTTGTCCCAGAACCGTGCAGCATACAGCCAGTGTATTAGCATGCGCGAGTCGATTTTCGAGTTTTTTTTAACACGCCCATAATGTTTTGCACCCTGTCGATACACGTCTGATAGCAGGGGTGTAGCAACCTCAAAATCGATTATTTCCTAGTTAAGAGAGAAGTACATTCAACGCATTGCTGTGTACAGGTAGTAATAATAACAGTAGTAATGACATGTAGATTAATCAGTGATGTAACCCAGTTGCACTATTTCTTTTGTGTCAACACATTATTGTAAACATGAGATTGTTTACATTATCATAACTCATACTAGGTTTGTTATTATTAGAATTATTGCATTGTTGAAGATAAACGCTTTAACAGTGAAAAGTGGAAACATTAGACATCCTATCAGATGGGATTTGGCATGAACTGATACACACCTAACTCCCGGTTTATGCAATGCGGTAGCACTCATTTTGACAAGGCACTTCAAAAATGACAGAACACGGCGCTAGCTGACAGCTACCGTTAATATAACGCTGTCGTCTCTCAAAGCCCGGAGCGTTTGAAGTTGTCTGCAGGGCTCTCAAGTGTCACGCATTGAGGGTGAGACTCACGGATTTTGGTCTTAACTCGCCTCCCGCCACATCGTATTCCCTCACGCTGAAAAAAAACTCCGGCTATTTAATGTTTTTAATATGTGCCGCAGCGCCTCAAACATGAGGTGGATATTTGATCAATAATCTATGCGGCCCAGCCCGCCCCTTCATTTTCTTATTCGGCCCACTTGCTACTGATGTTGAATAGCCCCTGATGTATAGGAGTTAGTATAATCTAATCCTAATCGTGACTCATGACTCGGTACCTGGGGAACACGTGCAGGTGTAACTCATAAACTGCTTAACATGTCTCCAGATGATCAGGTTGATCATTTACAGCCTGAGCTCTTTCCTCTGTTGCTGCTTGAGTTTATCGCGAGGCTCTTGCTTTGCCCCCCTTGTGGCTGCAGCTTTAAACCACGTGACTCGTCCAGCATTATTAGCTTCACTCTGGAACAAAGAGGAAGAGCAGCGGCTGGAGTGAAGCTCTACACCACATACTCCCCTTACCCCATTACGTGTATGACCGTGAGGTCACAGTCATGTGCATTTACATCCATTTGATGGTACAATAAATGGTTTGAATAATATAAATATCCTGAAAGTCATTTTGAAGATCTATACTTTATTAAATGCCAAGGGAAATATAGAAAGTCTATATACAGATACTCGCAACTTTGCACACTCCGAAGCAGAATACCTCCTCCATGCGTTCCTCCTCTGGTGGGTTGTTTTCTCGAAGGGATAAACAATTCCTGAGCTGCACAACACAATGAATGTGAAGGTCGACTTGACGGCGTTTGTGGCATTTCAAGTCGTATTGACTAGATAAACTTCTAGACTTCTTGCTGCTTAACTACTTGCCGTCCTGTTGGTTCCCAGTGATTTGTCACCATGATTAAAGACCGTACTGCTCATGGATTGCGCTGTGACGGGAGGCCTGGCCGGTTTCATTTCACAAACGAACACAATAAACCACGAGGAAGTCACCGTTTCTCTCTTCTTTCTGTGCTTGGATCATTAAAAGCTCCTTTATTATTAGGTCCAGTGGAAAGAGAACTGAAAAGCTTTACATTCAACGTCTTTTCAAAGCACCGGTCTGGATTCAGACAAAAGAAACTAAATGGACTAAACTGGGAAAAGAATTAGGCCCAATGTAAACATCATATTTTGGCGTGATAAATAATTTGGAAGTTAAAAGTAAAATTACATTTTGCCTACGCTCCTTGCTGGAAATAAGGAGAGACATTTCCAAACAGTATAAAAAATATATAAAACAGCATAAATAAGCGTGTATCAGAAGAGACACCTTCAAAGCGGCCGCCTTTTACCTCGGAAGAAAGAAAGCTTCCAGGTGGAAGAGGAATTAAGTAGCACTCAACATTCGTTTCTGGTGGAGCAGCGTTATGTACAGAAGGCCCCTCTGAACAATTTCCTCAATAGGGGTCAAAAGGTCCACGGGCTCTTCCGTCGTTGCACGATCAGCAGGATTCCCCAGAACCTCTTGAAAAGAAACCTAGAAATCTTCCAAGTCCTCCTTTACAGTTTAAATATAATTAAAAGCATCTGTTGCCCGCTCGCATATTGGACCTTAGAGGCCAGCCTCTTCCTCTGCAGTGAAGAAGGCCTTTCCAGGTGGAGTCAGGCGCCCCCAAGGCCCTCAGCCCAGGAAGGTGAGGCGCCCGCCATGGTGCTGAAGCCCAGCTTGCCAATGGAAGAAGGCATGCCTTGAGAAGCTGCTTCCCGGGCAGAAAGGATTGAGGCTCGTGTGGGAGGATCTCCAGGAAGGTGATGTAGATGAAAGGTCCCATGGCTGAGCCCCTCCAGGGCGGCCTGGATCAAGCGCCCCGAGGACGCTAGCCGAGCCTCCGTCCGCGCCGATCACCGATAAGCGATGCTCGGCCAGGCGTCATCGAAGTAGCGGGCGCCGATGTGGGCACGCCACTGGCCGTGAGCGGGCGCCCGCGGCGGCTCCTGGACCAGCTTCACCGACGAGGCTGAACGACGATGATGCTCTTGGCTGTGGGCGAGGATCGCGATGCAGATCTCCAACACCTGGAGAGGAAAGCCATCCTCTAAAAGCTGCTGCAACCATGGTAACCGTGCGTCACGTGGAGGGAACTCTTCTACAGTCGGCTGCCGTCAAAATTGCCGCTTCATCAGCAGTCACTTTTTTTACCAACTGTGAAGAAATTACACAAAATGTAAACAACAAAGAAGGAAACCACTTGAGCGTCTCGTGACCAAGAATCCCTAGAAAAGTGAAAGGCGCTCTCTGCTGCCCACGACACGGGGGAATAGATAGATGTACTTACTCAGAAACTCAAACTTTAAAACAAAAAAGTGGGTAAAAAAAGGGTTAACAAAGAAATGACCTAAAGCTGCCCACTACTTCTGCTGGGACAGGTCTAAGGCCTCGTATGGCTCTTGCCTTGGCAGCAAGTCTAAACCTAAGTGGCTCGCATAGCAGGTCTAGCGTTCCTTTACATGATGCCACCCTGAGTCCAAGGAAGCCCTGGAAACTGCTCGCTGGTGAACATGGAGTTAACATCGAGGCGTTGGAGAAAGAAGAAGCTGCATCCGCAGCGAGAACCACCGAGAGGAGGCAGGCGTCAGCCGGCGTCTTCCTGCAACCTTGAGTCGGTTAACTCTGCAGGCCGATGTCATGAGGCCCTCGAAGATGGAGTGGAGGCGAAGAGGAAGGAAAGCAGCATGAAGGCAGCGGAAGGGAGTGGGCCTGGAAGTCCACGTGGGCGTGGTGACGCCGCGCGGGCACCGAAGTCGGGGGGCCTCGCTCCAGCGGCCCGGGAGGAGGCGCCCTCTCCTCCGGAGGTCCGATGCGATCTCCCGACAGCTCAGGGTGAGGCCTCTCCAGGATGAGGACCATGAAGAAGCGGCTGACCATGATGAACTTCCTGGAAGAGGAAGCTGGTCCTGTGCCCAGAGACCCAGAGGTTAGCAATCTACATCAACCCGATCCGTGGGTAAATCTCTCCTGCTAGGCTAAATCAATGCCTGAATGCGATCATTAACTTCGGATCAGGCTCAACACACAGGGCCGTCCTCTGCCGACACTCTAGTGTCCAGATCGACTACTTTCGAGTTCCGTTTGCGTCACAGAAAGTGGAAGCTGACTAGAATAAAATCATTTGAAGGAGCAACTCTCACTCGGAAATAGAGTTTTTATATTTACACATCTAAAATGTATTGTAGTAAAACATAAAGCAGGTTCATCTGCGACTGGGACACGTTTACGACCTAAAAAGGTTATCCGTGTTTTACCACGACCAGTTACTCAGACGTACCGTCACCGACCGAGCAGCTTTAGCTCCACGCCTCGCATATCGAAACCAGATAATCTGGAATGATGTCCAGGAGACACGCCGCCGGGGAACACGCCGCCGGCTTGAGAAGCAGCTGATGAAGGAGCTCCAGGACGGCCCGGTGGAGCTCTGCAACGAGGAAACCAGTGGACACGGACAGTCAACTAGAAACAGCAGAGTCAACTAGAGCAGGGAGTCGCTAGAGCAGAGTCAACTGAGACCCAGCAGTCAACTAGAGCAGAAAGTCAACTGAAGACAGACGGTCAAAATTGCTCCTCTGTTCCAGTTCATCACTGGTTCATCATCCAGAGTTACAATGATGATCACGTGACCAGCAGCGTCATGTGAGCACTGGGATTCATGACGCTGGAGTGAACATGATGAAGCCTGAAACATGACCGGAGAAATGAAAGCCTCACTTCAAGTCACGGATTCCTCCCACTGAGCCTCTCGTGAGGTCATGCGACTAGAGGACAGTCATGTGACATACGTGAGAGCCACGGAGCAACGAGGGGCCAGAGATCCAGGAGACCCGGGGACCAGGAGACCAGGATCCAGGACCCAGAGACCAGCTGTCTCGCTTTAACCACATGCTTGACACGCTGTGGCATCATCAATGGGTCGATAAGCTTCTGGGTCAGAGTTAATCAAATCAATGAAGTGGTTCATTCACACCACCATCTACAGCGGCACCAATGTGATCCACCAAGACCGCTAGACTCAGTGCCCCCCTAGAGACCCAGTGCCCCCCTAGAGACCGGTGCCCCCCCTAGGGCCAGATCTAATCAAAGAGTGAATATTGAACTTGTTTTTGTCTGAGACAATAAAGCAGTTCTCTTTGACAAACGGCTAAGTCAGAAGTTCCCGTGAAGCAGCCGCTATGGGCCCCTGGGCCACTGGGCTCCCTGGGCCCCTGAAATCGACAGCCCAACCTTCTTCTTTAAGATGAAGTCAACAGCGAAAAAAAAGAGAGTCGGTAGTTTTCTGGACTTACCGGTTCCGTTTGTGTCTCCGGAACCATTTCACTCGCTTTTGCAGGGATGAATCCGAAGAAAAGAGTTAGGAGCAGTAAAGCGACCAGAGCTCGATCTTCTGCAGCAGGTAGTCCATGTTGAGACCAGGACTCTACCGGCCCGGACTACAGTGGAGCGTGAGGTCCGGAGCGTGAGGGGTCGGAGCTCGTCACCGGAAGATAAAAGATCTACTCACCGAGCAGCAGCTGTTTTATTTGGGTCTCATTGGCTACGGTAGCCGAGGAAGGTATAAGAAGGAAATCGCGAAAAACTCCTAATAAAACCGGGAATCTTTTTCCTCCTACCCTACTCATAAAGACAAACTTTGTTTTGTAAAAGAGTTAAGTATTTTTTTTTAGTGCTGATGACTTTAAAGACTATTCTACACACGTATTATTGATTTTTTTAGGCAGGTATTTAATACTAATATGTGGCAGAAAAAGTACGTAAAATTATGTTCTTATATATAACCTAATACTATTATGTATTAATAATATGAGTCTACGCCCACTTAGCAGTCCTGCAAAGACGATCCTGACTAAAGTAAAAGTATGCAATCAGAAACATCTTATGTAACCCTCCTGTTACCTTTGAGGTCAATTTGACCCCATTCAATGTTACAATGTCGGTGTTCTTTAGGGTCAGGTGACCCCCCAGGCTATTTTCACTGTCAAACATATAAAAATATATCAACATTTTTATTTATTTAAAAAGGAAAGAGCTATTTAGGTAGTCAACAAACAAACTATAAAGTACCTGACACTTAAACTTGGGAAACAATATTAATTCTAATAATTTTCTGGAAATTATTAATTGATAGAGGTCAGAGATTGACCTGAGGGGTAAATATGTTAGTAAATGTAAAGAGTAACAGAGGTTGGCTTACTCCTGTACCTTCTAACATATTTTTACTGAAATTAATTGACTGATAAAATAGTGTTCAAGGTTTAAAATGTCAGGAAGCAAATGATGAGAGATGAAACATATCATTATGTTAATTTCATATTTTCCTAGTTGTCTAATAAATTATGAAAAGTCATGAAATAAACAAAAGAAGATAATGTCAATAATTTCTTTAGGGCGTTAAGCATTGAGATAGGGTCAGAATGTTTAAAAATAACCTGAGATAAAATATCCAAAGTTACGTCAGTTCTCTGAAACTGAAATCGTGTTATATATAGTATAAAGATTAACAATACACTAAAGCATGTTTTACATATATGGTGGAGGCTGGCGTACCGTGCTCTGAACAGGTCAGGCCCCATCTACAGCATCCTGGATAATGGTCTACACCGTACACCCGGCTTGCGTTAAGCTCCTCGCTCGGCAACAGCCAACCTTGACATGACTCTCACGTCACCTCCATCTCATCACTACATCCAGACTGTCTGCTGTCCTGGCTTCCTGATTGGTGGAGCCAGCTTCCCACTGACTTTCAGGACAGCAAGGAAGTCTCTACATCTTCCACTTGAAAACTGAAAGCGCACCTTTAGACTATATCTGGATTAAACACAGACTATCACACTTTAGTAGCACTTGATATTGGCTCTTATTATAAGGTACTTGCACCTTAGGATTTGACTATGTTGTTGAGAAATGTTACTTTCTGTATTCTTTATTGTTTCTTAGTTTGTACTCTAGGTTGGAAATGCACTTATTAGCCATGAGTCTCTTTGGATAACAAGCGTCTGCTAAATGACCATATAATAATGTAATATGTTGAGGGTCCACGAACTTTGGGTAGTGACCCGAAGAAAAGAATAGTCCTTGAATACTGGCCCGGCGAAATGGAGTTTCCTCCGTAGGAATTGGCGGAGCTCAGCCTTAGAGATAGGGTCAGGAGCTCAGGACATCAGGAGAGAACTTCCGAATCGAGCAGCTACTCCTTAGCATCGAGAGGAGTCAGCTGAGGTAAGTTCAGGCATCCTAATTCGGACGCCTCCTGGACCTTGCCTCCCCATTGGAGGTTTTCCAGGCATCAACTGGGAGGAGCCAAGGGAAGACCCAGGACACGCTGGAGGGATTATATCTCCCGCGCACGGCCTGGGAGACGTCTCAGGATCCCCAGAATGGGCTGGAGAAAAATGTTGCCAGGCGAGAGGAGTCTGGGTCAACCTGCTGGGTCGCCACTGCATAAGACCCGACCCCGGATACTAAGCGGTGGAAAATGGATGGATTGATGAAATGGACTTCCCAATTTATGAAAATGACAGTGTGTTTCATGTATATCTGTCTGCCTTAACAGAAGAAACACAGTAAAATGTTTGTTATCCATTAATAGCGTAGCTTTTAATAACCTATTTAGAACATATTTATTCATATTAACCACAGGTATTTCCAGAAGATGAGAATTGTAGTCAATATGTAATTTAAAAGCTTTAAAGATAAAAGCAAGGATTCTGAGGAGCACCCCAGCAGGTTTCTCAACTACTTTCAAATGAACAACAAATTATCCATTAATATAAATCATACATACTATAAAAGTAAACTTGTATGCCTACTGCATATTATACATACTCATACCTACCACTGCCCTAACTGCATCATCTTTCACACTGTCCATACTAAAGTCATATGCATCTACTCACTTTGTTATTTATTATGAACATTACCTACCACATTACTACATAACTACATTTACTCTGTACTAGACACCGCTCTTTGCACTTGTTTGTTGTCTCGTTAAACATCTTATGCGATAACACTAAAGGGTATTTAATCTAATACTACCTAATAATTGAGTGTGGTAACAGCGAGTGTGTGTTATCAGGGAGCCTTGTTCTTGGCTGAACAGCAAACATATTAAATCGGTGAATTAATAATAAAGCTTCCCTGAAAAGATTAGACTTATTGAGTGTATTCTGCCCTAATTAATAATACGTACAATGTTTTTTACCTACAAGTTAAATATTATAATCACGTTGTAACGTCATTTGAACATGTGTTATTCATTTCCTAAACCACCAGGTGGTGCCCCTTTCATCTGAAACCCCGCTTTTCGCAAACACACACACGCGCGATGATAACCGATGACGACATTTTTGTACGCCGGACGGTCATCAGTGATGACTCATCACTCTGCGACCGGCAAGCCCCAGACGCTGATGTGTTACAAGAACCCCTCCGCGCAAGGGAGGCTCGTGAGGGATTTCTCCCTTGATAGTAGAGATAAAGCTATATCTATACCAAATCTATATAACTACCAACTATATATAATATAGATGTAGATATAACGGAAGAGAAGCGGCGGGTCACAGGTCGTCATGTCCAACAAGACGAAGCGGAAAGAGATCCCAACAGCGGCGCGTCAGCCTGGCGGTGAGAGGACAAGACAACAGACACACCGAGGGCAGGACCGACAACTGACAGGACACCACACGACCAGTGTCTCTAGAGAGAAGACGGAGGGCAATGTGACATGTCTGGCAAGGGAGGAAGACAGAGGGACATGTCTGTAGGGGGAGGGAGACGTGGACATGTCTGTAGAGAGGAAGACGTGGACATGTCTGTAGAGGAGAAGACATGTGGACATGTCAGTAGGGAGAAGACAATGGACATGTCTGTAGGGGAAGGAAGACGATGGACATGTGTCTCTACAGCAAGGGAAACTGTAAATATCTGCTGTTCTTTTGAAGATTGTTTTTAATGAATAATTTCAACCATCTTTAATTCTCTCTCTCTCTCTCTCTCTCTCAGCCCAAAGGGAAGAAGTCGGCACAAAGGGAAAGAAGCAGATCCTCTGAGGGAGAGCGAGGCGACTCTGAGAATTCTACAACCGAGTGATCCTCGGGCCAACGTGAGGGTCTCTGGGGGTCTGTGAGGTCTCTGGTGGTGTGTGAGGGTCTCTGGTGAGGTGTGTGAGGGTCTCTGAGGTGGTGTGTGAGGGTCTCTGAGGGTCTGTGAGGGTCTCTGTGGTGGTTTGTGCAGGGGTCTCTGGTGGTCTGTGAAGGGTCTCTGGGGGTCTGTCAGTGAGCGTCCCTCATTGGAGCGGGGAGGTCTAGAGGAGGAGGGAGAGTCCTGCGTTTTCTGTTAAATGTCCGCTCTTCCTCCTCCAGGCGATATATGTGGCCATTACATCTTTTAGGTTTTCTACAGGATCCGTCTTGCGTTTTCCCACTTGGGTGAGTTTGTCCGGCCCACATGATTCCAGCTGTCTCTGCAGCGCTTGAAGGCCCCTGACCCTCGTCTTCCTCACCTCAGCCTCCTGCTGCTCTTCGCTCTCATGCCCGTGTCGTCGGGAGTTACGCTCCATGGCGGCCATGGCCAAGCCGGACCTTCGCTGAGACGGAGGAGGCTCCTGGAGGCCGGAGGAATCGGCCCTGAACATGGAGCAGGGGATGGCGGAGTGAGTATGAGGAAGGAGGGAGGGGAGGAGGAGGAGGGTCAAATGTCACTGAGGGAGGAGCAGGGGAGGAGGGAGGGAGCAGGGGAGGGAGCAGGAGGGAGCAGGAGGGGGAGGGAGCAGGAGGGCAGGAGGAGCAGCAGGAGGGAGCAGGAGGAGCAGGAGGAGGAGCAGTGGCGATTGTCGTCCTTTGTTCCTGCATTGAATCACTCCAGTGTCCTTGGACTCTTGGTTTTGTATTCTGTGTTCATTAAAATCCAACCTTGTGTTCTCGTCTTTCAAAAGAAACAGCAGCGTCCTGTTCAGAGAGACTTTGGTGCAGGAATAACTTGGAAGCTCTGGACACTTTGGTGAAATTCCACCCGTTTTTAAGTTAAAATGGAGTGGGCGTCCACGTAGAATCGTGGAGATCCGAAGTTTTTGTTTTTTGGGGTAGGGGAGAGGCGAGGGGGGGTCACCTGGCCCGCTACTGTGTCGAGATTGCAGTGAAACGCGGAGAAAATGTGGAGTGGTGCTCTTCGCAATAAAACATCTTTGATGGGCGTGTCACGTCTCAGCCAATCAGCGTTTAGATGTCTTCAGGTTTGGTGGTTTAGGTTAGCTTAAGATGTTAGCCGCTACATCTGCTGCTGTCCGCTGCACGGTGTAGCGATGCTAACTAAAGGACCCTGTTAAGAGCGATGTGATTTGGCATATTGTTAGTATCGATACTTCATTAAAGAAATTGCCCGTGATCAGCGCGCGCGCGCTGCTCCTCCGTACCTGCGCTGTCTGCACGCTGCTGCTCTGGCAGCGCCGCTCCACAGCGAGGGGGAAGCGTGTTTGTGGCGGATCTTTAGAGACAAATCTTTGGCTCAAAAAAACAAACATACATGGAAGTGAAATGTCTCACTACTTTGTCTCCAATGCCAGACAGTCTGCTGTCCAAGTTGTGTAACTCTACAGCCAGCGCCGCCGCTCCCTTAACGCGCACTACACGCTGCGCATGGGGCCTTTCCGTCCTGGGGGGGGGAGAATAGGCAACTAAAACCAATCCTCATAGTTATAATAATTATAACGGAGATATTATTTTCAGATCTACGGCTCGCATCGCTCTGCCGTGCTGCATAACGCCGACTTGCATCTGCGTTTAGCACTGGGTGAGCCTGTCCCCCATAATGTTAGTATCCGCGACAACCAGGTAGAAAGCAGAATAAAGTGGGTTTATGAATGACTTTAACCATATTATATATGATGACAATGTGTATTTGCTTACTACTATCATTACTCTGGCTTCGTCAGGTAAGCGGAGGACCTTTTTGCTCTTAAACTGTTTATTGTCATTATTTTAGACTTTAGATTTATTGGTCAGAATTTTCAATAACATGATACACCATAGTTGTAATTCTAAAGTGTTGAGGCTTCATCAAACAACATGGAAGGGGTGACAAAATAAAAAGTCACCTTTTTTCACCCCCTCATGGGTTTGCACGGGTGTGTGTTTGAGTGTGTTCTGTTTTCAGGCACCTGAAAGGGCGTCGTCCTGCTGCTCACAGCCGCCCGTCCAGGTGCTCAGCACGCTCTCCACTCTTATTTCTGGTACCTCTGGATGCCTGGTGGAAGGCAGCGTCCCAATGAGTCAGGGACACGTTCACTTTCTGCCCGGCTTCCCTGCGTCTCATACCTGTGTGCTCTCTCTGTCTCTACCTCTCTGTCTCTCCTGTCTGTCTGTCACTGTCTGTCCCTGTCTGTCTGTCTGTCTGTCTGTCTGTTTTGTCTCTCTTTGTCTCTCTGTCTCACCTCTCTCTCTCTCTCTCTCTCTCTCTCTGTCTCTCTCTCTCTCTCTCTCCCTCATAGAGGCCCTTCCACCGGCTGACCTCTACTTATATGCTGTACAGGTGAACTTCCTGGAGCCCCTGGTTTCTGGCTTGAAAGCCACGTGCCGGCACCAGAGGAAGTGAATGAGAAGAAGCAGAGAAGACAAGAGCGCCGACAGATGAAAGAGATTCTGTGATGCTGAGGAGCAGACGAGCAGTATTTTTTGACCACAGATGGCGAGGACTCGTGGAAGAACATTTTGACGTTAAACTCTCCATCTGATCCTGTGGAACCGTCTTCCTAAAATCCAATGTTTTCCCTAAGCGTATTAAATGAAATGCTCCCTTTTCCAGATAATGTCACTGTCCAAATCTCTTTTATCTTCTTGCAAGGATTTTGCTATATTTTGGGCTTTTGGCACAATCTTGCCACAGAATCTGCAGATTTCCAGAAAAGGCTTTCCTCTACGGTTGTTGTCTGACCGTAGCAAAGAAACAAGGGCCGTGAATATAGGTCAGTAATAAATATGGAGTGGTGAATACCATGGGCTCAGTAAATATATGGAGTCAAGTACAATTATATGGACTCAGTAAAATATATGAGTCGATGAATATATGGACTCTCAGTGAATATATGGAGGTCAGTTCCTGCGTGATGGGGCCGTCTTTTATTTTCACTTAATTGTAATTGGAAAATAATTCATCATTCTTCATACTTGGGTTGATTGTGTTTGAGCTTCTAGAATAGAATTTAACAGAATTCAGAAGTTAATACAAAAGAAATTACCTTTTGTGTGCAATAAAAAAAAAGAAATCCTTCCCATGTTATTGATAAATCCACGTGTTTTTGAAGATTGTATTTTTGTAATGATCGGGGAGGAATGTTGATTTGAGCCTCCTCCGAAGTTTCTCCTTCTCCATAAAAGGCAGACTCCTCTTCCTCATTTACACTAATAATTTACATAACACCTATAACGTTTAAATAATTTGTGAAACATCTTTGAAAGTGAATCAGTAATCCGATAAGCTTGGCGACTATTAGAAGGGCCGTCTGTTTGGTTTGAGAACAACAACAGAGCTCATTCATCTAAAATGAATCAACTGAGAGCTGAGAGTTGTTGATGCATACATCATTAAGGGAAGATATGCATCTTCACTGCATTCCACAAACGTTCTTCACGTGTGAGATCTACAGCTTATACAGAGCTGCTCGTTAGGAGCGCATCCATCTCCCTCTTCGAGATGGCGAATGCTACCTCTTCGATTTGCAGCTCAGCTGCGAGCATACCTTCTTCTCTGTACAGCACCTTTTATATCATAAAAGGGTACCACATTAATAAACAGGGTAATATTTAACATTTCAATATATATTTGGCTTACATTTTAATGTATGCTTTCCTAATACAAAAAGTATATACGCTCATATGTGAAGTTACAGACTCGTTGCGTTTAAGTACTCCAGTAGGAATCTCCTGGTGGTACAAGTACTTGAGTATGTCACACATGCCTTGTAACTTCCTGTTTTTATTTTGAAGCCCTAACTTCTCCCCTCTCGTTTCAGGTCACTTGTCCACCTGTGTGATTGTATCCCCTGTTCCTTGTTGGTCTCCTGTCCCTAGCCCCGGTCTCCACCTGTTCCTTGTTGGTCTCCACCTGTCCCTGACTGCTCCCACCTGTCCTCTGACGGTAGTGATGGTGAGGAGTGAAGCCTCGTAGAGTCACGAGGCTTCACCTCACACCCTCTTCAGCCAATTGGTTTGGAGAAAGGGTTAATTTGTCGAGAAGCTTGATGTGCTCACGACAGCATCTGAGTGGGCACGTGTATAATCCCAGGCAGCTGTATCTGAAGCACATGTCTTTTTGGTGGGCAGCACGATGTGGCTCAGTGGTTAGCGCTGTAGCCTCTCACAGCAAAGAAGGTCATAAGGTTCGAATCCTCGTCCCAGGTCCTTTCTCTGTGGAGTTTGCATGTTCTCCTCGTGCCTGCGTGGGTTTTTCTCTGGAGTACTCCGGTTTCCCTAAAAGAACATACACACTGGGAGGTTCACCCGGTGTGCATGTCACCACCACCAGTGTGAATGAATGGAGGTGACTATGTTGGATGGGAATGAGTGAATGGTAAAAATGTATGAGTAAATAATTAGTGTACATGATATATATTT
>JAYMGU010000101.1:0-37124 GCA_036178185.1 Liparis tanakae
AATGAGCGGCTGCGCGAGTTCACCTGGCTCAGGTGTACAGTCTGCTGTCAATTCCAACAACATGCGGGGAACACACGATTAAAACACGACACGCTGATCAGACACAACGCCGGGCTGAAACATAAAATGTGCCGCGACCTGTGCGATGAGATGCAGCCCGAGCCTCCAGGGCTCTCAAGCCTCACGCATTGAGCGTGAGACTCACGCACTTCGGTCTTAACTCTATTTAATGTTTTAATAGCCGCAGCGCCAACATGAGCCGCGCTGCTGTTCACGGTAAACGCATTGCATCGGGAGCGCGGAGGGTTTGATAAAGTTAGCGGAAGGATTTACGTGACACATCAGGTTTTAGCAAAGTTAGCGGAAGGAACCACGTGAAACATCCGTTTTCAAAATAAGATGTCGACAAATCATACACTAACATACAAGTTAACAATTAACTGATTTTGTATCTTTATAGATCGTTTCTGAGATTTAGCTTAAATTATGCTAACATTAAAAACAATTTTACTGTACAAAGGAATAGTTTATTAAAAAGGCAGGCTTTTGTATGTTAAAAGTTATGTAAATGGATTTACCCAAGAGTTCCAGGAAATGAACGCAGACGTGTTCCATACATATCTGAAATTCCCTACAATAGCAAATCAATTTTAATGTATCAATTAGTCCTACATTTTTAAAGACATCTGTAATATCTTTAATGTTAGGTGCTTTAGATTTGCATTTCCTCATAGTCCTAGGCAATAATGCACACACAATAAATAGAATGCGCAATCGACACTGTGATCGGTAGTATCGGTATTATCGGTGATCGGCACCAAAAACCTGATCGGTGCATCTCTACTTATCAGCCAATCAAAAATAGAGCTACACAATAGCCAATCAGAAAACCCCGCCTCTGTTGCGGCGGCTGATATCCTAAAGTCTCGTTCTGCCGCGCTTGCGAGGGGGTGCTGATGATGCTGATGGATATCGATTTATAGTGTGCGCCTTAAATTTTCTGCTTGCCCCTAAAATTTTAAGTTAGGCCACTGTGCTCCTAGTAAAAAAGTTAGTCTGGAGCCCTGCCCGAGGGTCTCATGGACGAGTGAATGAAGAGACAGTTTGTACCGTGTTCATTTTATTGGAAAGCAGATCACCTTAACAAAAAACCATTGAGCCACCAACTGTACACTTCAGTTGAATGGAATGTTTCTAAAAATAAAAAAGGGAATAGAGCTGAGGAATGACTTCAGACTGATTATCAGCACGGCGACATCACGACAAATTCAGGGGGCGGAGGGACTGAGTCCTCCTCCCAGGCTAATGACATGACATGACAGAAATCTGAGGCAACGGCGACTGGTCTCTGCCGGTGCATGTGAGGGGTTGCCAGACTGTCTCAGAGGACCCGGGTCTCAGGGACTAACCAGAGGGACCCGTCTCTAGTGGGACTGGTCTCAGTGGACCCGGTCTCAGTGGACCCGTCTCAGTAGAGCTAGTCAAGGTGCAGCTCGTGGTAGTTGGCTGGGGCCTGGCTGCCTTGAACCACAGGGCGATCTTTTGTTATGCCTTCACCGAAGTGTCGCTGTGGATGATGTTCCTAGACGAGGAACACGGAAACAATGTGTGGAGGTGAAGAGAAAATAACTCGGGTCCACAGTAGCAAAGGCTTAACCCGAAGAGGTACACCACGGGTCACCTCCCTATAATTTTTTTTCCATGAACACTCACTTTTATTTATCAAACCAATATATTGTAATCAAGATGACGAGGTTAAAAATAATGATTTTATTGTAAATATTAATGTTGTTCTTCAGACTTATGTCAGTTTAGGAGTCAATAGTTTTTCAGTCAGCGCCAACATAAAAGGGTTACCCTCTGCTTAAATTTCTAAGGCTTATAAATAAATATGTACTATTAGAACATGGAGATGGGCCTTCACACACCTCTCTGGAGGGTTTATTCAACACCTTAGAGAATACTCATTTACACAGGGATGTATTATGATTAATTTTAACCTCATTTAAAACGGGTGCTTTTTCTTTTTGAACAATAAGGATATTTTACTGCCACACAAACCTTTGAACGGTAGTGTGTGTCGGGTTACTACTTGCTGACATCAATGGCAGAAGTCTCTCTGGATGGTTCCGGGCAAAGAGTTAGCGTGCTGGTCTCACCCAGCACACCCCTGCCGTCTTCACTGCACCTACTCCTCCCACACCCGGGAACACACAGAGGAGAGGTGGAGGTGGAGGTGAGGCGGAGGAGGCCAGCTGCCTCCTGTGGTCCCTTGAACTAACACCGTCCAGGTTCACTAACTCATTCTGGGTAGTCATTACTCCAGCTCAACAGACCGGGGTCTATACACAACACCTCAACATGGCAACCACTGGGCCGGAGCTCTGCATGAGGGTGGGGAAGAATGGCTTGCCTTGAGGTCGCTGTAGTGCCTGCTCAGGAGGTCCCGTGGAGGCCTGCAGCATGGGAGACAAATGAGGCGATAAAGACCCAGTGGAGACTTGGGCTCCTCGCCATGTGAACCCAAAACATGAAACGGATGGGAAAAACAAGGAATGTAAGTGCCATCAAGAGAAATCTGAACGCGGAAGCGCTTAAAAGAGCTGACAGTAAAATCTTTAAATCTTGCTAACTGACGCTGGCTCGATTTAAGTCATTTTAAGTAGCTGCACTTTACAAGAGAGTTGGAGCCGACATACCAAAGACAAACATGGAAGAAAAGACTAATTCACACCAAACAATTCCCTCATCTTCAGGATGCATAAGGACGCCTACAGAGTCATGACATTAGTCTCTGCTTTTGATAGCCAATTAACCGTGATTGAAAAGTGAAACGTTAAGGTTACTTTGGCCAACTAAGGAGAGCCAGCGGGGAGAATCCATGGGGTTCTACGCTTTTAGTTTCCACGAGTAAGCATTTTGGTTCTAACCAGATGGACAACTCGGCTGTCAAAGCCCCGTGTCACTGGCAGAACCTTCAGGGCCCTGAGTTGCTGTGGAAAAACCACATTTGCAGCCAACGAATTAATTGCAGCCATCCTGCTCAAGGCGCCACAATACTAAACTCGTTGCGTACTAATTAATGTTAGACGGTCGCTTCTTTCTGGTTCAGTCCGGCTTGTGATGCCAACATCGCCGACGCGGAAGCCGTCAGACACGCAGACGACTGACGCCGCCTCGCCCTCCACCGCCGGACAAACCTCAAGGAGATTAACAAATCGTAGCAGAAAACTTTGCCGCGGTCGCCAGGGCTGCAACCGGAAGCCGCGCTTAAAAGTGGACTGTCCGCACTCTAATGAACAATCTGCCCAGTCTGGCCACGCTGCATCATCACTTCGCTCTAACGGCACACAATTAAAACACACGGGACAACTTGCAGCGCTTACGCCAGCGCCCATTTTAAACCACATGCTGCTCAGTTTCCTTCAACGCCTCAACTGCACCAGAAGAGCAGACGGTGCAGGATTTAAAATGTGCAATTACGGGTCACGCTGCTCGTACTTCAGCACGGAGAGACTTTTGCTAATGTTGGTGGTTTACACAAGTTCTTGCATAATGCAGGATTATTATAATAGATACTTACAGGAGGAAAGCCACAATATCCAATTCTGGGTCAGATGCTGTTGGAGGATCAGGGGGCTTTAACTTGATTATCTAGGCTTGCAGTCAGGAATAGACTATACAGGCGATCCGCCAACAGGAGTTCTTGAACACGGCACTCAGTGGGATGGTGAAACACCAGCATCACATTTAAAAGAGTATGCATAACATATATAACATTGTTAAATCCTTAAGACCAGTGTATTTACATTACTATCTTTCACATGGCCAATGAGTTTGAAGCCTTTAGTCTCAAACCCTTGATGACCTCTCCGATGGATGCTCTTCTGCACTACTGCCGGGCTTTGACGGCAGTCAGAAAGTGGCACGCCTCAGACATGATTCTGAAAAAAAAAAACGAAAAAATTAATTATATTATTCTTTAGTGGGGGGAGCTCGGAGTCACCACGCCTCCTCTCTTTCGGTATTGGCGTGTCAGCGGGGGGTCGCTGCAGAGGGCCCCACCCCATGGTAACAGTGGACGCAACGGACGGACAACAGTTCAGAACTCGCAGCACGAGCCCAAGTGATCTGAACCATGTGACCTTGCTCAGGAAGCCCCGCTCACCATAGTTATTTTTATACTTCCGACTCTTATGAAAAATTGCTTACCATGTGAAGTCACACACATCGTCATGCGAAGATCAGAGCAGGACCAGCAGGCGAAGAGTACCATATGGAAACTAACGTAATGAGACTCATTTTTAGCAACAAAATAAAGCCTCCTTTAATAAAGCAAATCGAAAGTACATTTTTCTTGTCCTCAATGAGAACTGGTTTAGGCTGGGATCTTGAGCTCTTAGGGCCAAAATTCTGCTCAGCTTTGTTTTTTTGTAATCTTGCAGGTGTCTTTGAGTTTTATTTTCAGGATGTAAATTGTTGCTTACAGGTGCTGGACAACACAATCCCTGACAGAATAAATCAGAGTTTGGTCACTTAAATGTGAAAAACTCTGTACGATGAAAAAGCTATTATAAGTGATTGTAAAAACCATGCAGTTTTAGTGGGCATACAAACAGTACGGAAAAATAAGAAAACGCTTATAAAAACTAGAATGGCATAAAAACTTCTGAAGGTCCACCCTCCAGAGTTGGGAAGCTGTAGTGTGTTCATGACCTTTTAAACATGGACGCCACACAGATTGTATTTTTATTACTTTGAATTGTTCAGACTTGATAGAACATTCTGAAATGTTACTTAACAAATGATCATGGCAAAAGAAAGGAAAAAAATGTGTGTGTGTGTGTGTGTGGGGGCGCTTATACAAGCTAAACCAATGAGTTCTTTGGAATATCCTCTTATTTACTTGAAAATATTGCGTAAAAAAATAAAAATCTGAAGAAAATAAACCAAGATGGAGTCCAAGACAGAACAATAAAATACCTCCTCAATAAAACTTACTGACAAAGGAACCTGGCTAGACCTTACACAGGGGTTCTTACACATTTTGACCAATGGATTTCCATGACTTTAATAATACTAAATAATCCTTAAACCAAATTTCCATGACCAAAACTTCCTGAAATCTCGGTATAAACATGAACAATTTTAGAACATGTTGGCGTATTGAGAGCATACACGGCTTACAATATTCTTGAGCGTCTCTTTAAAAAAATAATAATAAATCTATGTCGAACCTACGTAAATGAATAAGGATTACAAACAAATTACCCATGACTTTACAGCGATTTACGGTTTTTACTTGATCTCTTTCAGGCCTGGAAATGACCATTTAAAATTCCATGACTTCTCCAGGTTTTTCCATGACCGTGCGAACTCCCTGCGTTGCCAGAGAACCGCAGTAGTAATCCAGCATATTCACCTGCTGACGTTGATTATTTTCAACCACCAGGAAATCAAAGTAGACAACGGGTTCAACACGTCATCGTGGAAGGGGCTGCAGCAGCCAATCAAACAGGCGCTGAGAGATGAAAAACACTCCGGCTCAGGAGAGCCGACAGGCCTGGGCCCCTCAGACAGCCCTCATGGCCTTTTGTTCTGCATCGATTCTTTTTAGGATTTTTTTTGTATTCACTTATAAAAGGTCAGTGACACAGGACAAACTTATCCTAAAAAAAAAATTCAAGCGCAAAAAAGATATTTAACCGTAGCTTCAGTTAAAAGCGGCGTCACTAATACGTTAATCGTGTTAAAACCACATTGTCTTCATCGGCCGCTCCCGATGGAAAAAGTGGTTATAAAAAGATCAGAATTTGTAGGGTTTAACCCTTGGGCGTGTAAAAAGAGAGGAACTTGCGGAGTATTGATATTAATCCAAATGTCAGAGATATCTAGTACTAATGCTCACATTGACCTTGAGAGCTTATAGAGCTGGCTTTTGTGGGGAGCCGGGTGGGTATCTGTAAAGGCCGACGTGAGATGAAGAAGGACCGACAGAGATCTCGCGCAAGTGCTGCAACTTTGTTGCCAGAAGGCGGGAGATCTCGTCACACGACGGCAAGCCATAAGGAATGTAAAAACAGAGAAGCGGTTCAAGCGAAGCTGTTTCTGGTGAAGTCCCACACCCTACGTGTCGCGAGAGCTGCCTACCGATGTACAGGCTGGAGGGCAAAAAGGACACTTTAATGAGAAGAAGTCAATATGTAATACCAAATAAAAGGTATTAGGATTTATTGTGATTATCGAGTACAGTGCTAAACATACTAAGGCCATATTATACAATATGGGACACATGTATAAATATTAGAACACCCATCATACGTTTCTGAAATTAGTAATACAAATAAATTTAGTTTGAATATGTTAAGAAACAGAATCTTCAACTTTGAAATGGTCCGTCATGGAAGAGATCCGTTCAGTTTGTTGCTATGACTCAATGCTATTTAAATGCTGCTTATGTCTCTGTCTTCTACAAACATGCAATCTTATCCAATATAAATATGTATTATGTACATTTGTTGAGTTCTGACGTTCTTTCTCTAGTTGCTCAATCACCATATTCAATCTTCCAGGAGCGTGTCCAGTGACCTGGGTGGCACAGGCCACTTCATGGACACTGGATCAGGCTTTGGAGCGTTGTATTACTCAAGCCCCACTCCAACATGGTGATAGAGTCTAGTGGCTAACAGCGCTAACTGCAAAAGTAGAGCTAACTGTGAATTTACCAGCAATGTCACTCAATCGCGGAAAACTTCTGATCCAAACACAGATGGAGAGTGATTAATAATTTTTCATCTCTAGTTCACATTATTCTCAATCATATCATATGCCACAGATAATGATGTTGCTATCTCCATGCTGTCAACGTGTAAATAGTCGCTTGCTGCCATTCCGTTACATGCTACGCCATCTACATGTTACATACCATCTACATGTGACCTGCATGTTATTCTGATGATGTGTTCGCTTGTCATCTCCATTCCACCACATGCTATCGACATGCTATCTACATGCTTTCATAATATACACAAGTATCTACTTGCCATCTACATGCTACCTACATTATCTACATGAAAATAGTCAGTTGTTGCTATCTTTCTATGCTATTTACATGAAAAATAGCTGTTTGCTGCCATTCCATGCTATGTCCATGCTATCTACATACATCTTACATGCCATCTCCATGCTATCTTCATTCTATCTACATGCTATCCAAATGGCAGCGTACATATTGTTTCACATCCATGCCATTCCATGCTATCTACATGCTATCTATGTGCAAATAGCCGCTTGCTGTCATCTACATGCCACTCACAGATGCTTTCTGTTTGATGTCCATTCCACGCAACAAATGCTTGCCATTTTCAGAACTGAGTGTCAGAAAAGTGAAACCAGCTTTGCTTCCTGTCAGAATGGTCCTGAAAATCCCTCTAGAGTTTAATTATTTCATTCTATCTAATAAATTACACTATTTTTTTTTTTGAATATTTTTCAAACATTTGTCGTAGTATAATATTACATTAAACATTACAGAAATAAAAATAATAAATATACTAAATAAAATAAAACTAATTAAATAAATAAAGTAAATAGTTAATTCCCCACCCAAAATACACAAATAAAAAATAAAATAAAAGGTTGTTACAGGATTCATTGTTAATGTATATATATCAATCTCAATGAACAAACAAACGCAAGAGAATATTATTCAGAGTTCAAATAGTCACAGTTCTATGGTATGGTGATGTACCATGTATTTCAAATATATTGCCAGATTTTCAAAATAACTTGTATTTCTTTTTTCTAAGACTATATGTGATTTTTTCTCAAGAGGTATACAACTGTTCATTTCACAGACCATCTGTCGGCGAGTGCTGGGGGAAAACCAGATTCTGTCATTGCTATGCTACTCCTGCACACACATAGAGTAACTCCTGTAATTATTTGGAGCCTCCCGTTGTTGAATCCGCTGAATGTGAAGCTCCCAGCAAATGATGAACAGATCCAACGGGAAGGTAACTCTGTGGATCTTAGACAGTCTGCATCACAAAAGCTCTGCACTTAAACACACTGAAAATGCAAAGCCAGGTACAGTGTAGGAAGGAGTCAACCTCTATACCACATCTGAAACATGATTTCTGACGCAATCCAGTGCTCTGGATTTCATGGAAGGCTCTGTAAGAGTGTCAGTCACTTAAAAGCTCATATACACAAGTCCAGTAGTGGAAACATTAACCGTTGCTGACAAACTGTTCTGACACAAATCTGACCAGAGATCCTCCATCAATCGCCATATTCGTCGCATTCCCATCTCATCCTGGATCTGTGTAGTCTCCTGGTTTCAAAACCTCATCCCCGAAATAAAATGATGGAGCAGATTTAGAACAAATTTACACCCATTTCTTTCATGAAGCCATTTTTCCACATTGGTTAAAACATAAGTAGTCATTTAGGTCTAGGTTGGTCCTCAAAAGGATCTTTAACTGGAGGTAGCAAAAAGAAAGTTCTACTCGACAGGTTATACTTCTTCAGTTCTTCAAAAAGATTATGACATCTTTTATCAAAACAACCTTCCAGATGCTGGATTCCCCTGTCATGCCAAGTCTCCAGAATCTTATTATTTAGGAGTCATGGGCACAAGTTCATTTGTCTAGATATATTTTATGACGTCTCAAATTCAGCCCAAGATTCTTTCTGAACTCATACCATTTTAATAAAATGTCTCAAATAAAGATCATCTGTCCTGTCGATATTTTGGGAGTTCCATTTATAAATAAAATCACTGCACTGTCCTTCTTCAGAGGATAGTGCAATTTGTATCCAAGAGGGCACAGTATCACCGTCAAAAGTGATGAAATATCGATCTGGGTCATTAGATAATATTTTTAATCTGGGCAGTCGAAAAACTGGCAGTAATGAGGTAATTGTTGGTATAAATTTTAAGGATAATTATTTGATAATTATTTTGTAGATATTTAATATCTTGAGCCAATTTGCAATAAGTAAATTGTATAATCTAATTTAAATACGGAGGAGCTTAATTGACAATGGGTTAAATACTATAATGTAGTTACTAGTTTACAAAATAGGTGGAGACAGAGGGTAAAGGATACTATTCGACGCTGTGAACTTCCATGATGTTACATAAACTACTATCATGATAATGGTGTTTTGTACACATGTGCTAAAAAACCGTATGTCTATAGTCTGGTAAAAGACACGAGGTAAGACCTTTAAGAGATTTGCACACGGTAGATTTGCGGTAAGAGTTGCAGACCGTAAGTGACACACGGGCCGGCCTAATGCAGCTGTGAGACAGTAACTGCATCTGGTGCTCAGGGCCCCGTAGTACCCCACCTCCTGACTCCTCGGCCCACTTGAGACTTTTATTGAGCTCCTCCCGAGCTAACTTCCGGGTTGAGTAGGCCACATAGTATGTCGGCTCTCAAAAACAAATCTTCCTCTGATATTGAGACATTTTCACCTTTTTAGGTTCCTTGGCTGATTTCTATGAACAGCACAGAGCGAGAGCCAGAGACGATTCTGCGCCCTGTCTGACTAATTTGCTTATTTTGCTTTGATTGACACTCATTGGCTGGCAAAGTGAAACACACACATACCACATTGGGAAGACACACACACACACACACACAACACATCACACTGGAATCTTCCACATCCGTTTCATTTACCAACCTCAGATTGTTTATTTTATCTGGGAATATGTCTATTTGCCTGTCCCATATCTTGTCCTTCTCTGTCTCAGTTGTGTTCTGTCTTATCCCATGTAAGCGCCTCTGGAGTGTCTAGATAAGGCTCTGTAAGAATTCAACGTGATGAGAGCCACTGTCCTTCCCTCACTGTAGAGTTAATCCAAGGTCTAATCTACCAGCTTACGGCCTGAGGTCTCACGCTGGATTGTTCAGGAAACTGCTGCCCTCACTACCCAGAAAGCATATTGGTGTATGTGTGTATGTGTGTGTGTGTGTGTGTGTGCATCATGGGCAAGGCCTCTACCCTCCCCTTCCTTTGAGAGGCTCCATCTTTGGAGCAGAGTGCATGGTGCCACTGCCTCCGTAATGGATGTAATATGGAGTCATGCTGGATTAAAAGCTCAGACTCTTCTCCAGAGAGGTGATTTGAGTTTAAGGAGGCAAACATGTTTGTTGATAAATCAAACCTCTCAGGGAAAGAAGATATGGCCTGCTTATTGTTCCTCATGTTAAGAAACATGAGGGATTTCATGTGTTGGTGGTTTCTGGTGGCAGGAGCACATGCATAGGGGCCACACACACACACACACACACACCATGTCACCCCAGAGGAGCACACACACACACACACACACACACACACATCTTGTCTGATCCCATGCACACACCCAGCAACCCCATCCTGTCCTGAGATGGTCAATATATATATATATATATATATATATATATATATATATATATATATATATATATATATATATATATATATATATATATATATATGTATATATAACTGTGTGAGCCCATGTTGGATCAGTAAAACATATCTGGATTTGTAAAGACAGAAAAGATTAGACAGGAGCTCCTGTGTGGAACACAGAGCTTTATGTTTGTCATGACTTCATATCCAGAGGAACGTCAAGTCACTTTATTCCAGATCATAAATCCTACAAGTGTTGAGTCATGAATACGGTACTCCTCTGTCAGGGAATAGGTTTGAACTATTTCTAAAGCTCCTTCACATTGTCACTTACACACACACAAACACACACACACACACACACACACACACACACACACACACACACACACGATCCACGCACATACACACTGACACTCCCTGTGCGTCCTCAAAAGGAAAAACCCAGAACCACCAAGAATCCCAGATGAGAAAGAAATCAATGGACGCTGGTCCGTCTCGTGTGTGTGTGTGAGGAGAGAGAGAGAAAAGAAGAACCAGTGTGAGGTTGAAGGTCAACTTTCTTATCTCTTTTACCTTTATAATTGTTGAATCGTAGGTAAATAATCTCCACATTCGGCTAAAACTAGCTATGAATTATAATATAATTGCCACAATACAATATGACTAATTCAATCCAAGCGACTTCATAAACAGTTTGTTTACTTTTTGGTTGCACACTAAAAAAGTAACGGTATGAGAACATTAAAATAAAAACTTAAAAACTTTGAAGAGGTTTTATGATATTAAATACGGACAAATGAAAGACACAATGATTTAAGATAGTCCTAAAGAAGATATTGATATAACCTCCTGCTGGTAGTCTTGTCCTGTCAGATGAGTCTATGTCCTCCCAGAGATAAGGCCAAATAATCACGGTGCAGTAGGTTTAGCTGGCATATTTCGCTGCCTCGTGGTTCTGCTAACGATCTGCCACGCACAGGCGGCGAATGAACCTTTCTTCCCACTTCCCTTGGAAAGAATCACATCCACGGCGGGAGCAGCCGGAGTTCACAGGAAGCTGCTGTCTGCATGGATGCGCCTCCCGCCAATGACATCTGCCATGCGCGGCGGCTATGTGTAAGGCGGGACACCCGGTGACAGGTGTTTTCTTTCTGATAGGAGCTGTGAACCTGAGCCTGGCAGTGAAAGCAGAACTGAGGCCTCAACTCCACGAGCTCCTCAGCTGGAGGCTGTAACACGTGCGAAAGCATGTGTATGTGCAGGCATGTGCGTGTGTGCTAGTTAAAATAGGGTTGACCATCTTATCGAACATGTTCCTACTAAAAAAGTCTTGCTGACTGCTAGTTGATTTGTATATCTGTTCTAAAATCAGGAGGCTGGTGGTCTAACTCGCCTCGCCAATGTGCCCTTGAGCAAGACACTATCTGTGACTACGATGTATGAATGTAAGTCTCTCTTTTTGATGAAAGGCCAGCAGAATGAAACGGAGTTCGACGCATAACTAAGAGAGAGCAACACATCCCAGTGAGATACAAGAGTCCGCTGAGCAGATTCCAAAATGGTGCCAATGTCACCTTGTTGGCTATCATTGATCTCATGAAGGGGTGACTTGTATTAACACAAAGAGGTGGGAGAATTATCATGACCTTCATGCCAAAGACTTCATTCCGAAATTGTCCCTTGGGTCACACACATTAATTAAAAACTTGTAAACTATCACCACCATGAAGCAAGTTAGCCTCAACCATTATAATTTATTAAACTTTATTAAATATATAAATGCACATCCGCGTCAGAAGATCTTGCAGTTCTGGCTAAGTATTCACTCCAAAAATAAAAGTCTAGATTTATCTATCAGGTGACTTCTATTTCAAAGGGAAAAATAACCACTGGCTAAAAAGTATAGAGACACAAAGACAACTAAATAACGGTAACAAGAGTGCATGATGTGTCATGGTGACGGAGCCGACGTGGCCATCGGCTGAGACATTCCATGCAGGTCCGTGGGGAGGGATGGGGATGTCAGGCTGTCAGCCCACAGGACCCATGCCCCTGGAAAACAACATCTCTATGCTGTGACACCCACTGTCAGACCCCACACCCCACACACACCATCCCCCACTTTATAGTCTTATGAGCACTTATCATACATCTGTGTATATGAATGAAGTCATGGAATAAATCTGGATAGCTACTGATATTTGTCCTATCAAAGGTCTGTCATGTGTAATTTGTGATATCGGCTATACAAAATAAACTGAGTTGGAGTTGAATGGAGCCTGAAACCCAGATTCACGCGAGACACTCACAAAACCTTTCTGATTTGTGGAACTTGTGGGCGGGTCTGTCTCTATGTACTCTGGCTCTCGGTGTCTCCTGTGTCTTCTGTCTCTCCTGTCTCCCTTGATTGTTTCATCTACCTGCACCTGCCCTCAGCCACTCTTGTCTCTGTTACTGTCTAATGTCCTAAGCACCTGTTTCCATATTGTGTCAGTCTTTTCCCTTTGTCTCCTTGCTCTGATTGTTGTCTCAAGTTCTGTCTTTTTTCCCGTCAGTCCTGTCTTTCCCAAGGCCCTTGATCCTGCCTGCCTGCTCAGTGATGCATGCAGATGAAGCCTCATGAGGCATCGAACCACTCTCAGCACTGGTCTGCAATGGTCTCACGCCGAAGCCCATGTGCCACGACACCACCTACTGGCCATGGGGTATAAAATGACAGGCAGCTGTATCTGAACCACATACCCATTTGTGCATTGAATTGTCTGTCATGTTTGGGAATGACTATGAATTAGAAAATGTATGACCAAATACTTTGTATATAAACACGCATACGTGCATAATATATGCTTTTAATGTATTCTGTATGTGTAAATGTTAGTATGTTGGCTTAATGTTAGCACAAAATGGTAGTAAAGTGCTGTGTAATCCAGGAAGAGGGACTGACATGCTTTGTAACTTAGACAGTGATGTACAGGACAGGGACATTTTATTATTTTTTTATTCAGAAATATTAGTTTCTCAACAGTTCCATTCCATCGCTTATCCTTTCTCCTCACTTCCCAACCAACAACCCACATTTGGAATGGAGCCCGAGGGGCACAGACCTGGAACCGGCTCAAGCAGTCACGTGGTACAGCCAAAAAGAGGCTCGATGTCATCATTTGTCTCCCTCCCCAAATGCAGTTCGATACCGAGGAACGCCCTCCATTACTACTACTTTCACTGCGCTTCTAAACATCGGCACATTGTATCAAATCAATTAATGCCTTTATCCTCTTCAAACTGTGCCGGTTTTGTCATACTCCTGTTTGCCTCATTAAAGAGCGCCTTTGTTATTTAAGTTTCGATCCGGGTTTGTTTCCTCTGGCGCATGAGCTCTTTCCAATTCTTGCTACCTGTGACGAGTTTTCATGACAGAATTGGAGCAAATGGATCATCTGGCATGCCATTCCTCTGTCGAAGACACCAGGATTTTTTTTCTGAAATGTCTCTCTCAACAAAAGATTTCAGCATCATAAACATAGAAATCCAAATGTAAAAACCCCGGACGCCTGTGTGTCCAGGTCGGCCTATAAGACCACGCCATCCTCGGGTGAAGCTTCCCGCTAAATTAAATGACGGAGATCCGCACATATTTCAATGTCACATGTGTACCTTCCGTGAGCATCGTCTCCTCTCAGAAACATTCGCGGGTCAGACGCGACGTCTGCAGCTGCAGCTTCCCTGGCCAGTATTGGGATTCCTGACTTGTTGGAGGCACTTTGCTGACGCCAGCTAGATTGAGATTCTATCGCCTGGTGGTCGGAGGGGAGTTGCCCATCAGTGGGGGGGTACTGATCTTCCTTTTCACACTCCTCCTGTAATACCAATTTCCCGGTGATCTCTCACAGGTCATAAAAGTATTGGCGTAACCTGAGTGATTCCATTAGTTCGCTCTTCTTGACTGCCAGAGAACGACCGGCCTTCCAGACGGCAGTCGACGAGCTTAACGTCTCTACCGCTACTGCAACTTTTGCATCTTGGATAGGAGATTTATCCAATGGGGATAGAGGTCAAAAACGGGCGCTGAAGTGGCTGGTTTCCGCAGAATAAACGGCAGCGTGCTTTCTTCGATCTCATGTCGATGTTGAAAGCTCGAAAGCTGAGCCTGGAAAACCTCTCCGCGAGTTGATCCCATGCGCCAACGCACGGACGTGAGTGGTTGCGACAACCGGTGGCTGTCCTGAGCGTAAGAGGAGCACGTTCTCCAACCGCTGGTCTTCGCCTCCTGCAACAAGGAACGCTACATGAGAATGATTCTACCGACGCTATGAGGTTCTTATAACAAAGCACTTCCCACAGAAACTTGCAATAACTCTCACTGTACATATTCATATCTGCATTTACACTATTGATCTAGTAATCTGCACACATTTCTACATACCACACACATACACACACACTTTGCATTTTGCACACTGCTGTCTATATATATACATATTTATTTAATTTACATTGCTGTACTTACATATATGTTGTATATACATATATATATATTTTTATTTTAATTTGTATTTTATATTTCACTTTCTTTCTTGTATCTATATTTTATTATTGTGTTTAGTTTATTGGTGTTACTAAAAGTCAACAAATTTCCCTTGGGGATTAATAGCATATTTCTATTCTATTCTATTCTAAAAGGCAGTTCTCAAAAGCCGAAAGTAATTGCTTGGATCATCGCTATTTGTAAGCTGCGGGAATTTGGTGGGATGATTGGTTATATCTGGGGACAATTTGATTAGATTTTAGCACGATCGGGTCAAAGGTCAAGGTCATGATAAGGTAAACATCTTCTTTTTACTATAGCAATTTCTATCCAATTGGCATGCAAATCGAATGCCAAATAATGTTCATAATCCAATTCTCAATCTTGTGATATAAGGTAGGCGTAAAGGCGCTCTACCGAGTGCCCGTTCTGGTGCTAAACAAACATGTTTTGGTGCTGCATGATGAGCTGGTTCTCCTCTCCTTCACCCTAAGGTGAGAGGCGAGCAGGAGGCAGCAGGGCCATGAAAACTAAAACAGGAAGTCAAAAGAAACTGTTAGATTCGACCCTGTAGGCTACTTGTAGTTTTTCAAGTCCTTGTTCCTTTTTTCTTGTTTATATATATACATATGTGTATATATATATATATATATACACACACACATCTAATTATATACAATAACAAATGACACACTAAGCTAATGAATTAAAGTTCTACAATATGACATACAGCCTTCTTGTGGTGTCATACAACCCTGAAAGGGGAAGGCACTCTTGTAATACTAACATGCAAACTCTAGCAATCCTTTAACATGCATTGTAAATCCTCTTATATATATATATATATATATATACATATACACATATACATATGTATATATATATATATATACACACACACACACATCTATTTATATATACACAAATCAACACACTAGGCCAATTAATTAAAAGTTCTACAATATGAAATACAGCCTTCTGTGGTGTCACACAGAGTGATCAGACCCCGTAGAATGTGTGATGTCTGTGGTGACGTCATCAATGGAACATGGAACTCATCTACGGGACACAGAGTTCCAGTGGCATAACACTACGGACCATCAACAAGGTAAAAGTCACACTTACAGTACAAAAGCAGAGCTTTTGAACTCTCTTGTTTACTTGATTACTGAAAAGTGCCAACTGTACTGTTTTGTGTTAAGAGTACACTTTTACTCTCTGCAGTTTTATTTTTGTTGTATTAGTTATTTTGACAAATATCAGCACGTGAGCCAGGTATTCAGGCACTTTTATTACTTGCAACAATACAACTTGTTATATATACATCGACCTTCCAAGGATTTAGAAGGAGCTACAAGCTTAACAGGTGAGATATCTCCTTCATAATATATAATATTACATGTCATTTTTTGTTATATAACTCTAGAAAAGAAAGGCAAATAATAAATGCAATACCTAAAATAGTCTGGTACATTGATTTTTCATGGGATCTGGGTCAGGCCAAAAGAATCTTGTTAATGTAGGTACCAGTGCAATATACATGCAAACCCCGAAGGAAGATTTTAGGTAATACTAACATGCAAACTCTAAGAATACTAAACATGCAGACTCCGAAAGGGGAAGACTTCTAGTAATACTAATGATGCAAACCTGAACAGGGAAGACTCCCTTAGTAATACTAACATGCAAACTCTTTTCGTAATACTAACATGCTAAAACCCCGAAAGGGGAAGACGCTAAACGTTAAGTAAGAATAGTCCCTATTCTTACGCATTTATCTAGCTGCTGGAAGTGTAGGTTCAGCTAAAAAGTGTCACGCCGAAAGGCAGAGAACAACAGGACACACAAGAGAGGGGAAAACCACAGGGATAACGGCCTTTATTAGGAAAACACCGCTATGAAAACTTAACTATTAAACTAAATCCAGGCTACAAAACCAGTCACTCTCCAGGAGGAATCCAACAAATCAAATAAACAAAAAGCTCAGTTCATGGCGTAGGGCGGGGTGACATGGTGCGCATGGCACGATCTGCCTGGACGGAAACAAATGTCACACTGGCACAGGACAGAGGGAAGACGAGACTATAAGCACATGAGGGTACTGGGGAACAGGTGGAAATAATCAAGGATCAGGGAGACAATCAGACTGGTGACACATGAGGAAAGGCAAATGATCTGAAACGAGAGGAGAGTTAACTTATTTCAAAATAAAAACAGGAAAATGACAGAACAACAAACACACAGCTTACATAAAACAACCCAACAACTCACCTCCCGCAGTGTGACAAAAAGTTGTGCAAATTAAAGTTTTTGGGACCAGTATCTGCATATTTTAAAGAGTTTATTATTATATATATATATATATATATATATATATATATATATATTATATAGTTATTATTATTTAGAGTAGGTTGCAGTTAGTTATGTTTTTGCTGCAACACATCTGTTGGTCAGGAGTTTAAGTAGGAGTCGCCCTACGCATTAGTTTTGTTTCTACGTCTCAACACTACATCATAGAAACAAGAAGCTGCCTTCAAATTACATGAATGTCTTCAACTCTTCTTCTGGTTTTCCTTTATCATATCGTTGTCATTGTTCAGATTGATGTGTGTGTAAATATTTCACGCTTTTGTTTTTTTGCTCCCAACTTATTAATTACGTTGGGATTTAAAGGTTCCACATTCCTTTGAAGTTGACCAGTTATTCACTATTTGATGCTTTTGGTTTCAGGCAGCTTGGTTTATATCTTATTAAATCTATTCCACATTTTGAATTCTCAAAATTCAGAGAGACAGAGCTATAAATGAATATGATAAAACAGTAAATACATATATAAATATGAATTCTGCATTCAGATCGCCGCTGTTTCACTTTTCACATTCTACCATTTTCATTTGATTTCCTGAAATAAAATCAAAGTTTCAGTCTCATTTCATAGAAGTGCCAGTGTGTCATTTGTCGTGAGACTTCCTCTCCATTCAAGTGTTAAAGTGAACAATACATTTAAAGTGAACAATACGATGAAGTGAACAGTTCATTTAAAGTGAACAATACATTTAAAGTGAACAATACATTTGAAGTGAACAATACATTTAAAGTGAACAATACATTTCTAGAAGGGAACAATACATTTATTCAAGAATAAAATCATCAGCATTTGAAGGTGCAATGTGTACTGATTCGTCAAATCTGCTCCAGGCAGACAGGGGCAGTGTTTGCCCTCTACTGCCGGGAAGTTCACGCACTCTAATTTATACTACTGACAGCGTAAAAAGACGCCAAAAACAAATGTTATAACTGCTGAAACTCTAACAATCTATCAGAATAACAGCGCTATCTTGGCGTGTGACGTTTTAGGACATACTTCACTGCACACATTTTGTGACATTTCTGTCTAACAATATTATGACTCTTATGATATATTTTGATATCAAATTTAAATGCCATAATATGACATAGTTGATGTGTTATGACATACAAATGAGGACTTATATGAGATACTTTATTTTTCTTCATCTTATACTATTATATTGTTATGACTTTTTTATGTCATAATATCATATTTGTGAGGTTTTGTGTCACGGGTGGGGCTCAGGTGCAGAGAGACAGGCAGGACTCTGAACCGTGTAAATAACAAAAACTTTTAATGAGACAAAAGCTCCAAACAAAGCTAAAACGTCCAAAAGGGGGCAGGCAGGAATCAGGGTCAGGGCAAGAAGGCAGGGTCAAACAAGCAGGTCAAGAATATCCAGCGCACAGGGAAGACGTGTACCAAAGACAACAAATAGACAACGAGGAGAAGAGGAGACACTGCAGGCAGCAGATCAATATCATTTACCCCGGCGTATACAGGATGGATCTAAAGAGCCTAACTTTGGGAACAACCTACCGGAGTGAAATAAGGCTGCAGAATCATTAACTTCTTTTTTTAAATCACCTTAAAACCCACTTTTAGTAGAACTGCTTTTTATGATGTCGCCCTCTTTGAATTTGTATTTGAATTTGTATTTTTAATTGCCTATTTGTTTGGTTTTACTTGTATTCAATGCTTTTATGGTATGGTCTTTTTGTTTGCCACCATTAAGTTGTGTTTATGCTTTTTGTTTATCTGTAGAGCTAACTTTTTGTAAACTTTGCTTTTTAAAAGTGCTATATAAATAAAGTTATTATTATTATTATTATAATACAAGGAGAACTGACTTTGCAGTTATCACTCCTCTGGGCCAAATCTGTTCAAGAGGTCAGATTTGAACGTCATCAGACCAGCTGTCGCGGTTGACAGTTGAGGCTTTGGCCGTCTGACCGGCACTGCAGTGGGTGGAGGAGGTTTAGGTCAGAAAGGCTGTTTCATTGGTTCAGATTCCAGTTCAGCATTATTACATTACATACATGTCATTTAGCTGACGCTTTTATCCAAAGCTTACTTACAATCCTGTTACATTCGCATACAATCCGTAGATGTAGCCATACAGGAGCAAGTGTCTTGCTCAAGGAGAAATCGACTGGGGCGGGGATTGAACCACCAACCCTGGTGATTGAAAGACGGACCTGCTATCCACTGACCCATAGTCACCCATATAGTATTATCATCATTACAGTCACATCTTCACAGCAGGCAGGATGTCATCAACGACATATAGGGAACACTGCTCCTTAATCACTGAGTCAGGTGGTATGGTGGTAAGCATTCATGTGGGGGCCAGCACAGAGACGGGTAAAGGAAACGAAGCGGCAGAAACATCAGCAAAACAAACTGTTGGAATAAGTCAGAACCAGACCAGATGCACTTGGATCACCACAGCTCAGCTGATCACTTCCCATCTGGGGAGAGAAGACAACAGAAGAGAGATGTGCATCAGGTATCTCCAGAGACTCTCTCCATCATCTGCCAGTGAAGCAGCACATCAGTACATAAGAAACAGGCTGGGTCATCTAGGCTGAGTCTTTGCCGAGGGCCCTGAATGCATCATGATTGCAGAAGCAGAGAGGTGTTCACTGCCCGCTGTAAAGATGGACTCCTGCTGCATTAAAGCAGCCCACGTGTGTCCTGCTACACCCAGAGAATACATTCTCCAGATGACGTCTTTGAAGTTTGGTTTCCAGGATCTCTGGAAACTTCCTCAGCATGAACAAAGCAGCATTTAAGTGGATGTTTCAGCCGTGACCGAATGATCGGCTCCATGGAGGAAACGACTGAGCAGTGAAACACCAGCTACAGTTGTTGGTGAGACTAAAATGTAATGCTGGTTCTCTGAAGTGAGAGCCAGTGGTGAGTCTGGCTTCAGTCGACTGATCTCAGAGCTCAACCGAGACCATCAAGAGTTTGAGAGTTTGGATGAATGAGGACCACTGTCTCTAAACGTTCTTGTGATGCCGCCAGCCAGATCCAGCTTCACTTCCTGTAGACGCCAACAACAACAACAACAACACGTCGCACCTCAAACCCTGACTGGGACTCAGAGTCTCTCCAGTCTAGAGTGTGGATTCTCCAGAAACCAGTCAGCAGCTTCACTCCTGAATCCTGCAGCTGGTTGTCACTCAGATCCAGTTCTCTGGAGACTGGAGGGTTTTGACTCCAGAGCTGATCCCAGAGAAGAACAGCCTTCCTCTGAGATGCCACCACAGCTGGACAGACTGTAAACACACAAAAACAACACACCAAGTTTATTATATCAACACAATGAATCATTATTGACATCATGAACACGAGTGGCTTTCACTTTGGTTTTATCTTTGGCCCCTGACCCTTCAGCCCCTTTAGGGACCCTTTGGCCCTGACCCTTGGCTCCCTGACCTGGCTCCCCCTGACCCCTTCAGCCCCTGACCCTTTGGCTCCCTGGACCTTGGGGTCTCCCCTGACCCTTCAGCCCCTGGGACCCTGTGGCCCCTGACCCTTGGGTCTCCCTTTAGGGACCTTTTGGCCACTGTCCAGTTAGAGAGAGTTTCCTCAATAAAGGTCATAGAACATCAAGGTCAGATAAGCTACTTATGATTTTTTGTGTCAGATGTATTGAAGTAGCCAACAGTTGTATTAACGTGTAAAAGCGTAGTAAAACAAACAGACTGTCAAGTTCAATAAAGAAAACTAAACTGGAATATGTTTACATCTACAAACATATTTAATATTACAGATTTTGAACTGAACTGTATTCATTATGAATAATACATACCTAATCAATAAATACATTATCTTCCTGCAGCTTTAAATTCAGTTTCTTCAGGCGTCAAGTGATGTCAATCAAAAGAGCCAAGATATTATATTCTTTGTTTCTCTCTGAAAGGAGAAATGTGTGAGCAGACTCCATCTGGTAAATGAAACTGTTTTGTTTCAGCCTTCATTTATCTTTTGTATTCATACATCAGTGATCATCAGTTAATTCATGTTACATTATGATCATATTGGGCTTCTTATCTTTTATTCATAATTCAGTGAACTCACCTCAGAGTCTCCAGTCTACAACGTGGACTTCTTCAGAAAACCAGTCAGCAGCGCTTCACTCCTGAATCATGCAGCCAGTTGGGAGCTCAGATCCAGTTCTCTGAGACTGGAGGGGCTTTGAGTTCAGAGCTGATCCCAGGAGAAGAACAGCCTTCCTCTGAGATCCAACAGTATCACAGTCTGTAAAAACACAAAACAACACACAGAGTTTATTATATCAATACACAATGAATCATTATTGACATCTTGAACACGAGTGGCTGATTACTTTGGTTTCATCTTCTTCGTAAACAGACATTTAGTTAAAATCCTGGCTCAGTGAAAGAAGAAGAAAAGATGACAGAACAATTCCTGTTCCATCATCCAATCAGATGAGTCTTTGTTTTAAATGTGAACCCACTTCTGCCAAGTTGTTTCCTGCAGCTGGTAGCAGACGGTAGAAGCAGCTACGTGCCGGAGGATTCAAGTGACTTCAGATAGAAGAGGAACCTGATCACAAGGACCACCACAAGTTGAATTTCACACTTGTTTCATTACAATGATGATGCAACACAATGATGATGCAACACAATGATGATGCAATACACTGATGATGCCATACATCCTCAGACCTGCGTCTTACTTTCCTGGCAGCATCAGACCGCTAGCTTACATTTTTCTTTATGTTATAAAGATTAATTATTATAGAGCAACAACAGTGGCCGGCTGCCTTCATTGGCTAATGGGTCAGTCATACCCCAGCCACGATCACCCTCCTTCGCCGGTCTGGATTCTGGATCCTATTGCACCCTCTTCGACCTCATTTTCACAAATGAGCGATATTGATCGACATCAACAGCCAAGAGCAGTGGTCCTCAAATTAAGGACCGCGGGTCAGTACGCCCGCTTCCACATTTGGCCCGGACCTCTGAACAACAGAGGTATTAGATTTTTTTTTCTTCAGTCTGGCCTCACAAATCCTAGACTAGACCTTTTATATAGAACGAGAATAATAATTTGTTCCTCTCTCTCTTCATTTCTCTCTCTCTTTCTCTTTTATCTCTTCTTTTTTCTCTTTTTCTCTTCTCTCTCTCCGCTCTCTATTTTCTAAACATAACTAACGTCAGTAAACAGCTGTACAAGGCTTTTGAAATCACGGATTTGGTTTAATTTTTTAGGAAACGTCAGACCAGTTAGACGTCATGTTTTTCAGCAGCGCTAATGTTGTGGTTGATTTATCACAAAACAACGTCAGGGACAAACACCTATTGACATGACCTCTCTGCTCTGATGCTGCGGGCTTCAGAGGAGAAGGAGGTGCAGCCGCTTTGGTGGAGCGAGGAGCACTGCGTAAGCACCAAGTGGGAGGAGGAGGAGGGAGGGGCAAGCATGGGGGGAGGGTGGGCAACATTCAAATGCCTGTCGGATATTAAAACACATTTGTGGGGGGCTTGATGACAGAGGGAGGGTGGTTTAGCTCAGTGGGGAGAGTCATGTCCTGTAAACCGCAAGGTAGCTTCTAGGCTTGATCCCTCCTGCTTCTCCCATTAGTTGCAGGCTGAAGTGTCTCTTGAGCAAAGACACACTGAACCCCCAGCTGCTCCTCGGGCGCTTACTGCAGCCCACTGCTCCTTCATAACGAAGGATGGGTCAAATGCAGAGAAGAATTTCCCATTGTGGGATCAATAAAGGATACATTATTATTATTTAACTTATATTCTGAATCCTGATGAATGAAAAAAAAGTGTCTCCAGGCAAAAGGGCACTTTATTCATCCAGTGCAAAAGGGGAGGAACTCCTGAGCACCAATAGGGCTCCTATCTGTGCACGTGGGCTGTATATATACAGGACTGTCTCTGAAAATTAGAATATTGTGATAAAGTTCTTTATTTTCCTTTCTGTAATGCAATTAAAAAACAAAAATGTCATGCATTCTGGATTCATTACAAATCAACTGGAAATATTGCAAGCCTTTTATTCTTTTAATATTGCTGATTATGGCTTACAGCTAGTAAGAAAACTCAAATATCCTATTCCTAAATATTCGGGCAAATATTTCCTCAGACCAAGTAAAAAAAAAAAGATTTATAACAGCAAAAACAAAAATCAAACATTTGAAAATATCCATTAATGCACTCAGTACTTGGTTGGGAATCCTTTTTGCACTCCGGATTACTGCATCAATGCGCGTGTGTGGGCATGGAGGCAATCAGCCTGTGGCATTGCTAGAGATGTTATGGATGCCCAGGATGCTTCAATAGGCCTTTAGCTCATTAATAATTAATAAGTAATTGCATTGCCAGAAAATAAAGAACTTTATCACAATATTCTAATTCTTTCTGAGACAGTCCTGTATATAATTTATCAATACATTCATAGTACATATAGGCGCCTATATACTCATCAATACTCTTTGTGTCTCTCTGAGCAACATTCTGTAGGTGAGAGGACAGGCCCCTGAACCTTGGCCCCTGAAGCTTTGGCCCCTAACACTTTGACCTTCTGACCCTTTTGGCACCTGGACCCTTTTTAGCTCTCCTGGCCCTGTGGCCCCTGGACCTAGGCCCTGGGACCCTGTGGCCCCTGACCCAGGCCCCTGACCCTGTCTCTGTCCCATAGGCTCTGGTGTTCAGTACTCCATCAGCAGCATGGAACTGAGACAAGTCAGTCCATGTCGTGCTTGTAGAGGACTCATTATGCAACGTAAGCAGCTGATGTGAAGTGGAACATATCACCAGGAGATGAAACACTTGATGGATCAATACGTAGATCCATCAAACAGTTGGCTGATTAAAACATGAAGGTGCTACACTAAAGCAGCAGACAGTGAACCCACCTCAGAGTCTCCAGTCTACAATATGGACTCCTCCAGTCCAGCAGAGAGTGAGCTTTCACCTCGAGTCCCGGGCAGAGCATGTTGTGCTCTCAGGTCCAGGTGTTTCAGACTGAGGACTGGGAGCTGAGGACTGCGACAGAGCTCCACAGCCTCTTTGAGAGGTTACACACTCAGCCTAAGGGAGGAACAGAGATTAATACAAACAACATGTGTTCAATCAAAGTAAAACATCAATCCATTTTAGTAATGTTAATGTATCCACAACTGAGAGCTTTGTTGGAGGCTTGACCACGGCATCAGCCTCCCAGAAGAGCCTCCTCTGAACCAGAGTATTTGCTCAGGTCAACACCTCCAGATCTTCTTCTGATGACAGTAAGATGAAGACCAGAGCTGACCACTTAGCAGGAGACAGTTCATCTGTGGAGAGACCTCCTGATCTTCAGGGCCTGTTGGATTCCTCCCCCCAGAGAACCATTATTCAGTCTGTGTCTATTCAGATAGTGGAACAGATTGATGCTTTTCTCTGGGGACACATCCTCACTGATCTTCTTCTTGATGTACCGGACTGTTTCCTGGATTACCCTGTGAGCTTCTTCCTGTCTGTATCAGAAGACCTTGCAGAAGAGTCTGATTGGTCTCCAGGAAAGACCAAGGAGGAAGCGGAGGAACAAGTCCAGGAAGTCCATTTGGACCTCTGTAAAGGCCTTGTCCACAGCACTCTGGTAGAGATGATTAGTCTAGCTCTCAATATGCTTTTAGGCTGACTAAGGCCTTTCAGCTCTAGTTAAGGAAGGTTTGTCTGCCATCAGGTTGGACACCAGAGTTGCTGGAGGTCAGAGTGGCTGGCGAAGAGCAGCCAGAAACTCCTGGAACACTCAGATGGACGAAGCAGAACACCTGGTCCTGCGTACAAAGTCCTCTCCTGTCTAAAGATCTGTGTGTGAACACTCCCTGAGTACACTGAGGCTGCTCTGATATCGATGCCACACACTGGGTCATCAGGTCGGCTTCGAAGAGATCAGGTTCCCTTTCTGCAGCTGATCAAAAGCCAATCTTCCCAGACACTCAAAGGTCATCTTCCCAAGCGTTTCTAGACCCAGTGTGGATCCGTTGCAGCTCTTCCATCAAACTTGACCATCTTCATTTTGGACTGAACCACCAGGAAGTGGATGTACATCTCAGTCATGGTATTGGGCAGCTTTTCCTCCATCTGTGGTCTTCAACACATCCTCCAGAACTGTAGCAGTGATCCAGCAGAAGACTGGATGTGGCACATGATGTGGGAGGCTTCTGGAGGTCTTGATGGGAGATGATCCCATGGCCTGCTCCTCATCCCTGAACCCTTCCTGAAGTAGTCCTCCTTCTGGGGTCAGTGTGAACCCTCTGACCTCTGGGTCACCAAGCCAACACAGTCAGGAGGGATCTGATTGGCTGCTGCAGGTCTTGTGGTTATTGTTAAGTTGTAATAATTCATTTTGATTCTTGCACATGTACATAGTACGTTTGTGTTTTAATAATGCATATAGCAAGATATGATTAGAGAAATATTAGGAGAATATTGATATTGTTATTGTTGTGTTATGAAGCATGGAGGTAGTGTCTACTCTGTATGCATATGTCAATGGCAGAAGTAATGTTTTTATGTGTTTATGAATATGTTTGTAATACTTGTATGTTTATAAGTTTGTTTATACTATGCTGCATGAGAATGAAAGTTAGTTTGTTGTTTACATGTTGCCACGTGAGTTGGAAGCAGGGTGGAAATCCGTGATGTTGATTGGAGCAGGAGTAAATACGCGGAGACTTCCGTCGCCCAGGTGACCGGAAAGTAGCTTGGGTCGCGGATCATGACGCTGACCTGCTCATTACCTGTTAGCTGGCCGTAAGCCAACGAGAGCGTAGCATGCTGAACTGACCAATGGAGCTAACGTTAGAGGAAAGGTGTGAAAGTGAAACTGATAAAACCCCAGCGTGAGGTGAGATTCAGTCTACTCTCGACGGTGGAAGCTTACAAGACATCCCCTATCAGCAACGCTTGCTTTTTAGTCTCAGGCGTGAACGCCCGCCTTGGCTCACCATTGTAGCCCCAGTCTACTGCTTATGCTTCTTAATAGCTATTGTTAAAACGTAATCACTGGGATTCTGATTCTCCTTATAATGCTAACGGACCGCAGCAGTTTTAAACTGGCACTTAATATTAAAGTTAGTAGCCCAATCGGGGCTGCAAGATACAACAGTTGAGCCCAACGTGGACCGTAAAGAACCTCGTGGCTTGAAAGGACCGGCTGTTTACGCCACTCCAGGACTAACCGCGCATTATCACGGTAAGGCAGAAACTAGTTACGCTAAATCTGCTAACAGAATTAGCGTAGGAGTGGTGTGAAGCCCCTTGATTGGGGGCCATTATTGTTTTTTACTGTAGAAAACGGCCAAGGTTAAGCCTGCGGAGAAGCATTTGCGGATTGGTGTAGTATATTATGTTGTGTACCTTTGATGCTTTTATTTGTTGTATTGCACGTTAATTGTTGCACGTTAAACGATGTGTGTTGTTTGTTGCACGAAGTCATTGTGGAGGTATTTTGTTGAGCTGCGACGTGCAAGAATTCGTAAGCTTTAGCTGGGAGTTTCTGCCATCGAAGGCACATTAGGCTAAATTCGTAAGGACGACACGTGGTCTAGAGTTCTAATATTTAGACAGAATAGCGTTAGGAAAACTAAAGTTTGTTAAATAACTGTCAGAGGAGCTCAAAATTTAATATGGTGATAATGACGGTCGTAAGCGAGCCTGATAATAATATATTAACGAACCGTTCTGACCCAGATCAGCGTGCTAACTTTTTATTTTAAAAATACTGTAAGTGGGGCACAATTGCGGTCAGATAAACCGAGGTCCATTAGGAAATACATTTTTATTGTTCATTAAGCTAAAAAGACACGACAAAGTGATACATTAGCATAAGTAAAAAAGACGGCCATTACGATTTGGATTAAGCGCCCTCCTAGAGGTTCTAGAAATACATACTTCTGTAGAGGGATTAAGGGGTTAACTTTAGCAACCATTCGTGTGGTTGTTGTTTGGAAATTAAGAAACAATCTTTAGCCTCACTGAGCCAGGTGGTTTATGACATCCGATTACACCAGATTACATGTGCTGTTTTCTACCAACACATTTTTGGACAAATTAGAATTAAAGACATATTCTTTTTCTTTTGAGTACTACTGCCAGTTTTTAAAGTGTGAGTTTACTATTGATTCTGATTAACAATAGTGGTTACATTAATGTAGATATCACCTTATAAGTTATACGAGTATTTGATTTCTCATCACTTTTCTCTGTATTTTGATTGTGTTTTTATTTCCTCTAGACAAAAGTCAGTGAGTTTACTTTGCTTGATTTGATTAACAATAGTGGTTATTAATACAGAAATGCCATGAGGCATTCTGGAGATATTTTGATTTCTCATCACTTTTTCTCTGTATATAGATTGATATTTCCTTTTCCATATTTCTAGATATAGTGTGAGTTTACTATTGATTTGATTAACAATAGTGGTTATTAGCCACCAGAAATGCCGCGGGCATTCAGTGTTGTTCTCATCACTTTCTCTGTATATAGATTGTGTTTATTTCCATATTTCTAGTCATAGTCTTGAGTTTACTATTGATTTGATTAACAATAGTGGTCATTATTACAGCAGAGCCTGGGGCTTCTGCGAAAGTAATCAATTTCTCAGCAGCTATTCATCGCGAAAGTACTAGATTGGCAGTTTTGTTTAAAAGTAACTAATATTCTCCCATTTACAGTAGGTTGTTAAATGTTTGTGTAATAATAACGCCTTTTTTTTTTCCAATTACTGTACTTCCTTAACTATTTGCATTGTCTAAGATTGCTGTGTTCAATTTGCATTGTCTGAGATAGCTGTGCTGATTTGTGCAGTGTCTTGAGATTGCTGTGTTTGATTTTTTGCATAGTCTGTGATTAAAGTAACCAGTTTTTCCCCATTATATTTTACAAAAGTTTAAAAAATAATAAAATCAAAAATAAAATGTTTGCATAAAAGTAAGTCTTTTCCCATATTTGAGATCAATACATTGTATAATTGTGTACGCTGTTCATTTCCAGTGTATGATATTTTTTCCTCTAAACTAATTTGAAATTTTCCAACCGCTTTTATGCACCCAATGTTTAGACACATAGTGTAGAATAATTGGATTTAGAATTTTTGCAAAAATAATTTTTGAAAAAATTCTGAACTTGAATTTTTATTTTTTACTTCTACATATACATATCCTTACATATATTAAGCCTATCAGTACCTGATCCCCTCAACAATGCCGTCCAACTGCTTCAACTGGATCGTTCCAGGCACTTGGATCGGTAAAAATGCACTCCTATGCTGCTATGTATGGTAAGACAATCGGGACAGACTGAATGAATACAAGACCCTGAGGAAGCATATTCAGCAATGGCATGCAGAAGGTTTAATTCGACATAACAAACCAGGACAGCCTAACTAGAAGACCAAAAGCTGATGCTTATGAAGGTGCTTAAACTGCGACACAAAGCAAGCGCAAGAACAAACAGCAGGAGAAATTATGGTACAGGTCCCCGATCAACAGAGCGCCTCGACAAGGCTAGTGATGCTGTGGTCCAGGCCAGACGTCTGCTACATGGCCTGACGGTGCATGTGAGGACAGGAAGGCCAGACTACAACAGGTGAAGGAGGAAGAGGCGACGCCCCCAAACGCGTGCCCTGCAGAGAAGCTCCACTGCCAGCTCAGTATCCTCCAGCCCATCAAGGATCTTTCTGACAACAGGAAGCCTCCCCTCCTCTCAGAGCTCTCAGTATCATGACTCAGCCTACCAGACCACTTCCAAAGCCCAGAAGCCTCCCACCCCATCTCCAGCTCCATAATCAACATCCCCAAGTTCATCAAAATAGCGCAGCCTAAGCAGCTACCAATCCCCAGCTCAGTTCCCACATCAGCATCCCATGGAGAATCAAGATGCATATTACGGAGCCTCCAAAGCCACACGCGAAATGCCCAGCCCTCAAGTTCACTCCACAACGAGAGAGGAGAAAGGACTCAACGCTGTCGCTCCTTGGCTTAACAGGCTACAGCCGCCATTACATTCCTGGCTTCATCGTCTCTCACACAACCACTCGAGAGACATGTTGACTGGAAGTGAGGAAACCGTGGTATCTGAAAGGCATGCTGACATGGACCACGGATGCAGAAGAGTCATTCATCAAGACTCAAACAGGAAGTAGGGTCAAGCATCGGCTCTCGACACCTGACTACAGCAGGCCCTTCCACTTGATGTTTTCTGGAAACAAAAGGGATGGTATCTGCGTTGTTTCAGAAAAAGGAGGGAGAGAGAAGGTCACTGGATGTTCTACAGCTCCTAAGCTAGATCACATCGAGAAAAGGCCAAACAGGTTGCATTAAGGCACCTGGCGGCTCTGAAGAAAGCTAATTGAGAGGAAACTGTTCACATTGTGATGTGTCACGAGCTCAAGGTCAACACAGAACATGGTAATCCTTGGGCATATTTGACCTCAAGCTACATTCTCCATGACAGCAACAAGGCAAGATAAGATCTCAAAAGTCTTACAACAGCCATTAACATCACTTTCTCCTACGAGCCTAACAACATGGTGAGCAGGTGGATTGAATGTGAATTTGAAGGAACCTCACAACTGTGCAGAAATACGCGAGAAAAGATCTCAAGGTAAGGATGGATTTGGAAGCAGAATCTTTACGGACAGTCCGGAGTTGACACTTTCACAGATGGACACTGTCACAGAGGAGAAAGAAGCAACATCGGGCATACGCCTGTCGTGACAACAACAAGGAAAGAAACATTCAACAATTGCATCTGAAATCATTATCAACCAGCATCTGCACAGCTTGCAGAAAATATAATAGCTTAACAAAAAGCACTGGAACACTCAATAACAGGGAAAACAGTCAACATTTACACCGATTCAGCCTATGCACATGGAGCGGTCCATGTCATGGTCCTCAATGGTTGAGAAGAGGTTTCTAACAACTGCAAATGCTCCAGTGAAGCACAGAAGCCACTTGCCGGAGAAATTGCCGCAGCTGCCATCTTGCTACCAGGTAAAGTAGCAGTTATGAAGTGCAAAAGGACATCAGAACTTGACGACGCCAGTGGCAAAAGGAAACGTAGAAAACGCAAGCCGCACCGAAAGCAGCAAAGAAAGCGGCCGGTGTATTTCAGACAAATGACAGCTGGCCATTGCACCGAACTCCCCAAACTGGGGAATCGAGGACATCAGCTTCCATGCAGAAAGAAGCAGGAGCTATGAGCAGAATCACAGTGGGACAAGGGAGCCAGACAGCTAGAGGGTGCTCTGGAGGTCACATGATGGATTTGATGAAAGTAGCACCTGCAAGGTTGTGTGTGGCTCAAGTTGACTCCATCAGGCAGGCACATGGTCCCTCTCTCCCTATGTGAACCCCAGGAGAACGGAAGAGGAAGCTTCCATCCTCTGGTGGCATCCCTACATGACCGAGATGGTGAAACTCCTATCACCATGGGTAATGCCCTACCTGCAACAGACTTCAGTATGAAACGACCATATAAATGTCCCCAAGGAGAGTTCCCTAGGTGCCAGACGACCGCTTTAAAGAAATTTGCACGACTACACCCCAGCATGGGTGCAGAAAACAGGAAGAGAGGCTTCAGATACCTGCTTGTGATGACGTATGGTGATACACACGGTGGTGTAGAAGCAATCCCCCTGCAAGAAAGGAGGGGCATAAAGTCGGTTGTGATAATGGCGTTGGAAAAACTGAGCTGATCCCCAAGATCCCATGGCGTACCAAGGGGTGATCAGGATCTGATAAATGGAACACATTTACTGCAAACAAACATCTACAAAAGAGGTAGAACGATATTTAGGTATCACACATGCTGCACGGAGCAGTCTATCACCCACAGTCCCAGGGTATAGTCGAAAGAGAGCCCAATCGGACAATCAAGTCCAAAATATGCTAAAATATGTCATGGGACCAAGCTTCGACTGGCTGGAGGTATTCTTCCTCTGGCACTGATGTCTATCACGGTCCTCGAAGGAAAGGAAGAGCGTTCCTCTCCCTCATGAGCTGCTGACAGGAAGACCGATGCACCAGCTCCTGAACGAGAGCTGGGAGAGAGTCCTGCTGCTGGACATCTACCAGGTCCAAAGAGCTGAGAAAGTGACAGAAGGAGAAACCGTGATACCGGGGGTAGAACCTGGTGATTGGGGTGTGGTTGAAGGTGCACAAAAGAAAGTGGACAGAGCCTCGGTGGACGGGCCCCATTAGAAGTCATTATGCGAAAGCACGTCGCCGTGCTCCAGAAAGGCCAGCAGATCCCGCTCGACCAGGATGATGATGAAGGAACATGAGGAGAGTACCAGAGCCAGAAGAGGAGGAGATCACCTCCGCCAAGCTCTGCCTTTGTTGCCATGCATGCCTGACGAAAGTCATGTTAGCACTCCCATTTATCGTGTGGGGAGGTGCAGCGAGATAGAAATTACACATAATCGACACCAACACCACATTAACACACATATCGACTTGGCACAATTAATCGCGCCACCAGGTGCAACAAGCGTTTTGTGTTTCCCCAGGAACCGTTCTAGGTAGGCGTTCAAGTAGAGAAGGAAGAGGAGCATAACTGATGTAGCAGGTGGACATGACCGGATTCCTGCTAAAACTGGGGAGTAGGTGACGTGTAGGAGGGACGACCCTATTCGGGTCCATGTGTGCAGAGTGTCCAACACAGGAGGTGGAGATGCTGCCGGACGCCCTGGTGGAGTATGTGAACATATCAAGTGTCAGCAGGCAGACCACATTTTGAGACTGAAAGGAGCGGGTCTCAAGAGAGAGTAACAGCTGGAGTCCCAACTGGCTTTGTTGGGACACTGCGAAAGATCTAAAAAAGCGCCCTGGATTTGTTTGGTGTGTGGCACTTCAGAGCCCCAGTTAGCCATGCTACAGTCCCCTTTACACTGAGCCCAGATAATGAACCAGGAGGGTTTCCACTGCATGTTGGAACTGTTTAAAAGCTCCCCAATAGTCAAGTGTAATGCTTTTGCCTCTACTTCTTCCTGATAATTCCCTCACCTACGCCCGCCCGACATTTTACATATTACAAAAGGAGGAGAGGACCTCATGCGTGAGGATGATGCCGCTTGTATACTTTGGAGAATTGGTATATGAGTGAGCTTTGATCCACAGGGAAGTGGTGGGTCTTCCTCCAGAATTATGGTTGGCAGAGCTGGCAGCTGATGGGAACGACCATTGAATTCGAGCAGGTGACTGGGTAAATATTTAGAGATCCAATGAGAGGATGTGCATAAGCTCCAGGTGAACAGGGGTAGGTGGAAGTCTTGCCTGCAAGGACTTCTCTCAGCTACGCTCCTCCATGTGAGAATGTGGTCTCACGGAAGAATGAGCACCATTTTACATTGTATATTTGGAGATCTGTGAAGGTAGAGTCTGAAACAGCCACTAGAAGAGTTGCCTAATCATGAGGGTAATTCTGGAGAGAGCTGAAGCCACTTCCATCTGCTCGCCTTAGGAGCATTTCTGTTGTTGTATATATGTTAATATCTTTGCTTTTTATTTGCTTATATGTTAATATTCCTGCTTATTCTGGAGACATTATGAGCGAAAGAGTTAGGACTGCCTTACAAGGGAGGATGTATGCAGACAACGCTGACTCTCACAGCTCACTGTTTCTTGTCATTAACTACACAATTAGATGCACATGTTTTTGTTTTCCCCATAAACTGTTTTAGGGTTTGAGCACCTTGAGAGAAGTGTGCCGGACAAATACCTGCCTGCTATCAGATCCTAGCAGGATTTGAATATTTCTGTGACCTAGTTAAGAGGAACATAGATAGGATATGATTAAGATGAGATTGGAATGAGTAATTGAGAAGCCGTTTTCTCATGAATGCGGTTAACGTATCATTGCCAGTTCAATTCTGCAACTTCTGAAGAAATAATTTCAACCAGCGATAGCAGTTTAGTTTGATGATCTCCTGGGGAATTGTGGATATATTCACCCAACTCCCTATTTTTAGTGATGGCCTACCTATTTAGAATTACATATTATTATCTTGTCAATTGAACAATTTGCCCTGGTTTACAGGTTTGAGTTTGAATTTGCAGCATGTCATAACTAGGTGGACCTCATGCAATAGATCATGTGAAGAGACAGCCCAGTATAGAAGATGAAGCGGGAATGATGTATTCATGGGGACATTTACCCAGATCCAACTTCATTAGGGAACTGAATCATTCATCGATCCAGATAGTTTTACTTGTTGGTTTAGGATGGTAGAAAGAAGTTCTCATCAAGATTGAACACATTATCATCGTATTGTTGTCTTATGTCCAGAGGCTGACCTAGCATACAGATAAACATTTGGTTGAATTCTGGATTACCCAACTAATCGTTTATTTCATCATTCTTTATGGTCCTTCATTTAGTCGGTTGCCTGTTTTGGGAAGCACCCATTGACTTTCATAACTTTTAATTTTGGTGGATAAATACTTGGATTGCTTTCCTTACAACTAAGTATATCAATTTTGAGCGTGGTTGATCAATAACTTGTCCAATATCATAGTAGAGGAATAGGAGAGATGCTAAGTAGAATGTCCACCATAGAGGACACACATTAATAGGTAGGCTCTGAGGAGGACACAGAGATACGGTTTTTGAGAGTGACCACTTCTCTCCAGATATGCTGGATAGTTGGTTCGGGGAGAAATAATTATTCCCAAGTTAGATGTTACATTCTGTGTAGATTAGGGTCGAGAGGCAGCTGTGTTTTGTTTTCTAATTCTCTTCAACAGCTACACCTGACGCCCAGCATCTCAAGACGTCTATCGGTGTGCAAGGTTCCCTGCGTGTGAGGAGCTGCCCACAGAGGAGTATCGTGCACCTTCGGAGATGAGGGAGTCAGGAGACTCGGCCTGAGGGACCTCTCGATGCCATCCAGAGCAGAAGACAGGAGGGAGCAGAGGAAGATGGAGAGATGACCTTAATGGATATGCTTCTACCACCGACGGACAAGACTTGCCTCTAGCCAGTGAGCTTGAATTAGGATGTCAATGTTTTGCCTGGACAGGTTAACCCGATTGAGGAGAGTGAATATCTCCCTGGGACTGGGACGTCGGGAGGTATGAAACAAATGTTGACCAGAGGGATGATGCTTTTTGGTCCCTTGAGAAGCCTCTCAGCTGAGATTCAGTGAGTGTGTGACTCTGCTGTTAGACAGTTAACTGCTTGCAGCAGTCTGTGGAACCCAGTGATTCATGCGTCCCTCAGCTGGAGTGGGATTCTGCTCGCAACCGCTTGTTGACAATCGAAGCGGAGGAATGCTGGAGAGCTGGAGTTGCTGAGCATGTATGCGGACAAACTGGAAACTGGACACAGGGATTTACAGGGAACGCATAGACAGACAGCATTAGCCATAGATAATTGCACACGTTACGCATTACATAAGTACATTTTTGTTTCAGGATTTTAAGATTTTCGCCGTGTGATGAATACATATCTACACTGGACACTTAGTGTTATTTGTTTTTCTTTTGGAGAAGCAGGGATAAGAGGGAGGGAGTGATGTTTTTTCCTTCCACAGCAATAATGAATTATTGAGTGATTAAATTTCAGTATGTCTGATGTTTACATAGTAGGGGTCAAAATAAAGGGGTTTATTACAATGATTGTTTTATACTAAGTGTTGTAAGTAGTAAAAGGAGTGGAATTGTTGATTGTAATAATTCATTTTGACTTTGCACATGTACATAGTACGTTTGTGTTTTAATAGCCATATAGCAAGATATGATTAGAGAAATATTAGGGAGAATATTGATATTGTTATTGTTGTGTTATATGAAGCATGTGGAGGTAGTGTCTACTCTTATGCATATATGTCAATCGGCAGAAGTAATGTTTTTATGTGTTTATGAATATGTTTGTAATACTTGTATGTTTATGTTTGTTTTATATAGCCATGCTGCATGAGAATGAAAAGTTAGTTTGTTGTTTACATGTTGCTTGCGCGGAGTTGGAAGCGATTGGAAATCCGTGATGTTGATTGGAGCAGAGGAGTGTCGCATTGAGACTTCCGTCGCCCAGAGTGACCCGGAAGTAAGCTTGGGTCATGGGATCATGACGCTTTTGACCCGGCTCATTACCTGTTAGCTGGGTCCGTAAGCCCAACGAGAGAGCGTAGAAAACATGCTGGAACTCGACTCAATGGAGCTAACGTTTAGAGGAAAGGTGTGAAAAGTGGAAACTGATAAAACTTAGCGCGGAGGTGAGATTCAGTCTACTCTTTCGGGGCCGGTGGGAAGCTTACAAAGACATCCCCTATCTGCAACGTTGCTTTTTTAGTCTGGTGGAGTAACGCTCCGCTTAGCCCTACGATTGTAGCCCCAGTCTACTGCTTATGCTTCTGCCATTAAATATTGTTAAAACGTAATCATCAGATTCCGATTCTCTTTTTACATATCAAGCGGGACGCGGTTTAGAACCACACTTAACAGTTGCAGCCCAACGTGGGGCTGCAAGAAACTCTTAACATTATCCAGAGGCGAGCAGAGGAAGCAGTTTCCCTGAAGAGGTTTGTCAGCAGAACATGCACTGAGGTGGACTCTGTGACATCAGTCAGGACCTCATTGTTGAGGAAGTCCAGAGGAAGTCAACACTCATCAGACCGTCAAAGATGAACACAACCTGCAACTCTTCAAACCTGCAGATTCCTGCTTCTTTTGTTTCAGTGAAGAAGTGATGGATAAGTTGCACCAAGCTTGAACGTCTTCTCTTTCAGCACATTCAGCTCTCTGAACGTGAATGGAAACAGGAAGTGGATGTCCTGGTTGGCTTTGTCTTCAGCCCAGTCCAGAGTGAACTTCTGCGTTAGGACTGTTTTCCCAACGCCAGCCACTCCCTTCGTCATCACTGTTCTGATTGGCTCCTCTCTTTCAGGCGAGGCTTTGAAGAGGTCTTCTTGTCTGATGGGTATTTCTGGTCTGTGTGGTTTCCTGGATGCTGTTTCAATCTGTCTGACCTCATGCTCCTCGTTGACCTCTGCAGTCCCTCCCTCTGTGATGTAGAGCTCTGTGTAGATCTGGTTCAGGAGGGTTGTGTTTCCTCTTTAGGGATCCCTCAGACACACACTGGAACTTCTTCTTCAGGTTAGACTTGAGTTCATGTTGGGCTGCAGTCACACACATTTCTGAAATGACAACAATGACAGATGAACTTACTGAGTGGTGGTCTTCTGTTTCATTGTAAAGTCTATAAAATCCTCTTACTGCTCTGCAAACAGTCAGCCAGCTCCTCCTGCTCCATTCTCCTCATATAGTTTAGTGTAATCTTCAGAAATGCTTCCCTGCTGCTCCTCATCTGCTCTTCATCCTCACCGTCCAACACCTCCTCATCTTCCTTCTGACCTAGGGGCCTTCTGGATAAGCTGGATTTAGGCCCTTTTGCATCTTCTTCAGCACCCTCTTCATAAAGCTGACAATCTTCTTCTTAATGAGCTGCAACCAAACATTACAACTATATTTAATATTTTTAAATATTTTAAAGATGTATTGGGGATGATTCAAAGCTATCTCCTTAATATAAGTTTCTAGCTTTCATTTTACATCAAAATAAGAACAACTTTACAAGTATGTATTTTCTTAGTATTGTTTTTTTTCTTTTCTCAAAGGGTTTTACCTAATCCGTGAACATCGTGTTAAAGTAGATTGTAAATGCTTTCAGTGAAATATTATTGTAAATCTAATCCAGTAGTACCAACTGACAATGAAAAACAAGCACAATTCTCCATCTTCATTAAAGACCATCAAGTCTTTTAGTGTCTAGAATTTGATCAGAGGTCAGAGGA
>JAYMGU010000102.1:0-20000 GCA_036178185.1 Liparis tanakae
TGGGGAGGTGGGGGTTGGGGGTTGGAGGTTGGGGGTTGGGTTGGTGAATGAATATCTCATAGTCCCCCCTTACCCCGACGGCTTGGCAGTTGAAGGGAGACTCAAGGAAATCACTAACGTAATGCTATTTAGTAATACTCACGAGATCTTTCACCCGGATGGGGGAGGGGGGGGGGGGAGGGGGGGAGGGGAGGGGGGGGGGGAAAAAAGGAAAAAATAAATAAGAGGAAGGGTTTGCAAATTGGTTGAGGTCGGGGTTAGGGTCCAGGCCAGGGTTAAGATGATTATATGTGGAGGAAGGGGTTGAGGTCAGGCTTGGAGGTCGGGGTCAGGTCCAAGGCAAGTTAGGGTTAGGGTTTAGGGTTAAGGTTAGGATTAGGGTAAAGGTTACGGTTGAGGTTAGGGTTAGGGTTAGGGTAAGGGTTAGGGTTAGGGTTAGGGTTAGGGTTAGGGTTAGGGTTAGGGTTAGGGTTAGAATAAGGGATGAAAACCACGCGACGGCCCGTCGGCCTCTAATTTTTTTTTCCGAAGGTCCTAGAGAAAATCTGTTTGGATCTGCCTTACATATTCCCTTGCGCTTCAACCATACCACCCCGAAGATGTCGGACTTTTGGAAAGGTTTCCCAAAAATGGGGATTCAAAATACGGGACCCGTTGCTATATACTTTTAAACCCGGCGGTCGAGAGCCCCCGGAAGGTCTACCCCTGAAGCGAATTCATTGCGCAAATAAAGCTCATGGGACCGGGGCTGTGGGACCTTGGGAAGTGTCCGATTTTTGGGCGTTTCCGCCCGGAAACGTTTTTCTGAATAACTTTTTTCTGAAGGTCTGAGAGCTTAGCCGATCTGTGATGCTTTTTTTGTATGCCCTGAGGCCGTGCGGATCCAACGGACCCAGGCCGAGTCTGTAGGACGCCGGAAGCCAAAGTGAGTTTTTTTCAATGGACCTCAGAAATAGGGCCTCGTGAATAGTTTGTCCTGAAGGCCGAGAGACCTGCAAATGGTCTCTTGACTCCCCAAGTCATGCATTGCGCCAGGGTACCATCCAGCGAAATCTGTGGGGCCTTCCGATGGTTATTGATAGCAAGAGAAAACTCACATGCATCTCACACACACAAAACACACACACACACACCACACCACCCCCACACCACACCACACCACACCACACCACACACACACACACACACACACACACACACACACACAACACACACACACCCCACCCCACCACACACACACCACACCAACCCCCACACCCCACACCCACACCCCACACCACACACACCCCACACACACACACACACACACACACACACACACACACACACACCAACAGCCAACACAACACATGCATGTTGAACACACAGAGAAAAACTCACATGCTTCTCACACACAGCACAGCCTCAATAGCAGGCCCCATCAAAGATCAGGCCTCCCCTCTGCACACTATGGTGCAATTTAACCCAAAAAATGGTGGCTGGTGCAGGAACCAGCGTCCTATAGAGGGAGCCAGAGGGCACAGACTGGCCTAGAATATTACGGCATGCGACAATATTGTAACGTTTCGGACGTTATGGCACGGATGACACGGAAACGGGCCGACGTTTTAATCCAACTTTATTGGGCATCCACCAAACAGACAGCGTGGGTTCCTCCAGTTCAGCAACTCTATAAACCTCATGCAACAACGACACAACAACAACTGTTCCCGTATTCAACCTTAACTCTTGTTTTCCTACAGGTTAACAACCCGCCTCCTACCCGCCAATCACAGGCAAGCCTCGACCAGCATGCACGCTGGTGCCAACTGTGATTGACAGCCACTCACAGGGTCACATTATACAATGAATACTGTGTAATAACGTATATATAAATATATAAAATAAACATATGTATACACACATATAATATATATATATATATATATATATATATATATATTATATAAGCTATATAAGCCAGGGGCGCCAGAGAACCTAGTGGCATCACTGCAGTTCTCCCAGTACCCCAGTTTTTTTTTTTTTTAAGGCAAAGTAAAAACATTGGAGTAACTTTTGGGTTTCCAAGCTTTCCTTGCAGCACGTGCACGTCTGAAGACTACGTGGGCCAGGCTTACACACCTTACCAGCTTTCCTGACCATAAGCCGAGATCCAGCAATTTTTCACCCACATGGCCATCAGGACCATTTGACAGGCAACCTCATTGGTATGCACTTTCTTCCATCACTTTGACAAGGTGGCTGCAGGAGATGGGTAAATGAGGAGGCGGAGGCCATGACATTTTTTTGTCGTACCGCCTGGCTACTATTTTAAATTAAAATGTCTTCTTTGGTGGATCTTCTGACGACAGTGGGGAAATCCTCCATGACTTTGGAAGGCTACCACATGTGGTGAAGTTCACCTGCGACGAGAATGGCGATATCCTGTGCATTACATTTGTTTGTTTGAACCCACGAGATGTTTTGGACTTGCCCAAGTATGATGTGGCGGGCTTGTTGTTATTGAGGTGGGCTCGCTGAGCCATTGAGCCAAATTCCCTTATTTAAGGTACTGCAGATTCCGTCAGTTCCACCCTGGAACTGAGTTTTCCTATCTTAAAAACACCTCGTGGTGAGCCAGCTGTCGGACAGGGCCGTACAGAATGTGTCCAGCTGATTATGGAGTGACCGCCGCCCGTATATGACGGCTACTTTCTGGACCTCCTTCACCCACGGGCAGTAAGAACCTAAACCCGCCCGGCTTTCGCCGATCAGAGTTAGATGAAAGGAGGAAGCCCTTCTGAACTTTAAAAGTATTCAAAAAAGACTTTTGTAGTCAAGGAATCCAGGGTTTAATGGGTCAGGACAAGTGTGACGACAATTCAAAAAACAGCCTTCTAATTTGAAAGAACATGATAGCAAGGAAGGACAGGACCATTTGGGGTTCCTGGATTAGTAACCATTGGATGTCGTCAGGAGATTCCTTTTTGGATCCTGATCCACTCCAGAAATTCAGCATGAAGTGCCGACGTGGCCTCAAGATTGACCCTTTGGTTGACCAACACCTGATCCTCAAACCACCATCCGATGGCCTTTCTGAAATATGTCGTATCAAGACTTGACAATTGCTCATGTAGGCACGGAACGAACTTCAGAACAGATGTCCACTTTCCCATGGAACCCTACTGCTGCACTGAGAGTCCGAAGCAGTAAACTCGAGCCAAGTTCTCGACAACTACGCCAACAACTTTCCAGAAAGCCAGAGTCCGCGAAAGGACTGCCAGCTCTTCGTCAGCTGGCCATGTGGACTCCCCATACCGCGTGAAGGCCCACTAAAGCTTCCCGTCGGTGGGACGGTGTTGGCTGACATCTGAACTGTCACACCCCAATACATAACGCCATGAAACCCAGAGCAACAAACTACTTGGACCATGCGGGACCTCGTCCCAAGATGATCTGCCGTTACCTCAGGCACCAGTATGTCCTTTTGCTCGAGATATTGTGGGTACCCCAAATGTGGGCCTTCTGGTTCTTTTGTGGGATAGTGCTCGATTCTTTCAGAACTCAGTGGTTCTACAGGCTGAGGCCCCACAGCCAAGTGTTCGTGATCTATCCAAGGTCCATAGACTTCTTGGTGCAGTCCTTGCTTTTAAACTGCACGTCGGGCACATAACAGGGGGCTGCAGGCCGGAAGCTGGAGGCCTTCCAGCTGGAGCTGCTCTGGAAGAGAACTTTATGTATGGCCACCCCCCTGGCGTGGCGGCGTGATGCGTTCAGCGTCAGTCTTCTACCAAGGGGACCAGCTCGTCGAACCAGAGAGTCTCTCCTGCGTACGGAGGGGTTAAATGTTGCGGCTCCATAGCAGTCTTGGTCACCGACGACCTCACCCTCGCCCACTGAACCTTGAACAGTACCAGGAAGACCAGGATCGGAGAACCTATCGGACAGCTCGGTGCCCAGCCGGCGTTAGTCGGGCTCAGAGCTGGTCTGCAGGTCCTTCTGGGGATCTGTACCGGAAGGAGCAATGGGGAATTCCCACCTGGCTGGTTACAGGGCCCAGCCTCAGGAGATCCCTCAAAGCGCCCGTGGCGGCACACGGGCACCTGGCTGCTCGGACCCAGCACCAGGGGAGGCCCTTCCGGTGCCCTTTTACTTTCCGAGAGGAGGCTCAGGACACTGGTCTCTGAAAGCGGACTGGCTGTGTTTCTGGGTGTTTAGTGGCAGTTCCTAGAAAAAGATAAAAGTTTTCCCAGCCCTCAGTGTGACATCCATAGCAAGAGAGTCTCCTGGAACTTTAGAGAGACTATGTGGAGGTGCCTCCCGGGCGAGAAGGGGAACCGTCTCCTGGGGCGCAGCAGCTTGCCTCCATGTACGGAGACATCTGCCACGGAGATCGAGAGGCAACTCCTGACCTTTCCCAGAAACGGGCAGTTCCAGGAGCACGAATATGTGGTGACGGTCATGAGACTGCCTCTGCAATGGGAGAAGGAATACCGGTTCTTGGTGCTCATGCCGCTGCATTGGGCTAATCCTGAACGGGTCTCGTATGCTGTAAAAAGCTTTGCAACCCTGATGGGCCGGACATGAAGTTGTTCACGGAAGCAACTGCAGGGGCCTGCGTCCAGTCCGCGCTTCTTGTTGCCCCGAGTAACCAGGGCTGAAGCTATGGCGACTCCCGCGAAGGCTCTGTCGCCTACAGGTTGGGACCCGCTAAAAAGCCATCTTGGCGCTGGGAAGCCTTCAGGGGCGGCTAGCGTTTCTTGCAGCCATCCGACGGCGTTCAGGCCGTCGCCGACACGAAGCCGGCCAGATGGTCCCGCGATCCCGGTCCATGTTCATGCCGGTGAATTAGCCGCTTTACTATTGATCTCACGCTGGGTAAATCTCTGGTTTCACGTTGACCGACAGTCAGCAACAAGTGGCCTATAACCAGTACCTTGGCAAATGTCAGAACTTCAGAATTCCAGCCAAGTTTGATGGCTTACAAGAAAAAAGAGTAGGTGTTGGAGAAATAAGCGCATTTCTGGGCAGAGCAATCTGGCATTGTAAAGATAACACTTTCATTTGTTTATCATAAAATCTCTAAATAAATATATACATGTGCATGTAAACATATCACACATACCCATAAATACACACACAACCACACAAACACACACACACACACGAGAGGGGTGATAGAGAGAGAGATAGAGAGAAGAGATACACTCAAAAACACACACAGAGAAAAACTCAAAAATAACAACAACAACAAAATATTCAAAGTTTCCTTTTTTTAAATGTTCTGATTTTTTTTGTATGATTTCTGCAAAGACTCTCCTGCATGGAGGGTGGGGGATGCAGAATGTTAAGATTAAGTTAAGTTTCCTTTCATTCAAAGTTTCCTTTTTAAATGTTCTGATTTTTTTAATTGTATGATTTCTGCAAAGACTCTCACTGCATGGAGGGTGGGGGATGCAGAATGTTAAGATTAAGTTAAGTTTCCTTTCATTCAAAGTTTCCTTTTTAAATGTTCTGATTTTTTAATTGTATGATTTCTGCAAAGACTCTCACTGCATGGAGGGTGGGGGGATGCAGAATGTTAAGATAAGTTAAGTTTCCTTTCATTTATTCAATAAAATTATTAAAACAATTATTCAAAGTTTCTTTATTTCACCTAACCCTGCGTTTCCGGTCACTTGACTTTGTTGGGTCGGATAAGCGGCTTTAAAATTGGCACACAAATAAACCGGTATCCACCACACATGTAGTCGTTGCCCAGCCTAACTATTCTTATTCTTATTATTGTTCTACTGAAGTACAATATCTGTATTCTGTGCTTGTCTGGGCAGGGGCATAAAACAGAGGAGAGAATAGTACCAAAATGCAGAACTGGTCAGACTCTAGATAGAGCTGGACCGTAATTCCACTGACCCATCCGCCAAACGTGGCGGGTGGACATGGAGTGTCAGATAGAGAAGATTATGGACATCAATTATAGGAAACACACTTAACATCCTGAGCACACAGACAGAGAAAGACAATTGGAAATATGACATGAACTGCATTGCACAGCACTGATGGCTGAATTGCAGGTTCCCATGTAGTAAATGTAACTCTGAAGTTGGCACTTGACACATGTTTTGGAAATGCTAAATTCAGTCATTTATTCTGGAAAATAAGGATGAGGTGGGTTCTTTGATCGGGTATGACCTGGAGCTTTCAGCCCCTCAATGTGTTCTTCATTACTTGATCTTTACGTTTGTACTTCTCCAGAGTTTTGTCTGTACATTCCTAGATATCAACACACATTTTGACTTTCCTCGATGTCATCGGTTGAAATATTCCACGTTTCACCCGCAGACAGAAATGCACATGCTTCTTTTGAGTTGTATCGACAGTCGGCTGTTTGAAATTCAATCTCCTCTATACTCTCCTTCTCTACCTCTAAAAATCTTTTGCATTTTGCCAGGAAGTAAATTATGTTGAGCTTTGTACAGAATTTGTGCTGTTTTAAACACCTTTGTCCAGTCTAAGCCAGGTTTCAGAGATGGCTATCACACTAAGGGTGAGGTGAATTGACCCAGACTATCTTTTATATTTTCACCTCCTCCCTAGCGCCCGATTGTTCCCTGCTGCTTTTTGGACAGCAGGAACTCCTTCGAAGGAAATCGATTGCTTTAAAAAAATTCTTTGATATCATCGAAATGTTCCGTTTAGGTGGCATAGGCGTTTGGAGAAGTTTACTTGAGTTGTTTGTCAAATGTTTCCGTTTGTTTGTTTTGCCTATTAGGTGGAGAAGCCAGCCCAGCGTTCACGTGCACTCACTCTTTTTTTGACTTTGTTGCGGCAGATTAAAAGCTTGTTGGTACTGATGCCGACAGTTTGTGATGTAACTTTTAAATGCACTAACGACTCACGCCACGACCAACAGCCCTGAATGAGCTCTGCTGGCCGCTTTTAATGGACAACGGAACGGTCTGACACCATCGTGACACCTGTGCTGGTTCACCTCCAAAGCGTCACTGGCCCTCTACTGGACTCCCCCAGGAACCTAGGCCCGGATCCTGTTTGTGACTTCAGCTCACCGTCAGCACGTCATCCGTCCTGCTGCAGGACGAGCTCTCCCCAGCTGGCGTGCCCGACCCGGCTCCCACCTGCAGGTGGATCACAGGCGTCCTGACAGACAGGCTGGCCCGAGGCTGGGAAGCTTGACGGATGAGTCCGCTTGCAGGTGGGAGACCGACCACCTGGTGACCTGAGTGTGAACTGAGCCTGCAGCTCCCTTTGAGCCGGTGGTGAGGCTGAGAGTGCATGCTGGTGATGTGCAGGTGTGTGTGTGCTGTGGTTTGTCTGGTATTTTTGTGCCCATTGTCTGTTTATTTTTTGTGTCATTGTTGTTGTTTCTACCCTTTTATTTATCTTTTCACTTTGTGTTTTATTCTAATGTCCGTCTTGCTAATTTGTAAAATCAAATGTTATAAAATCACAATCACTCATAACACACACACCAATCACTCTTATTTTACACCAATCACTCACTGACTTACACACACCAATCACTCACTGACACACACACACACACACACACACACACACACACACACACACACAAAATGGTTTGCTGAGAAGTCCTACAGCGTTACACTCTCCGAATGCGCGGCTGCGCAAAGTGCGACTCGTGCTGGCTTTGGTTATAATTCATGCATCTTAACACTAAACATAAACAAAACAACATTTACTTTAGAAACAGGTATAGAATTGGGTGTATTGAGCGTGATCTAGCGTTTTTAAATCACGCACACACAAGTGGTACATTAATGTCGCGCCTGGTGGCGTTTTTGTACACTGCAACGGTTATACAATTTACCCTTTGTTCACCAAAAAAGATCAGTTGATGTAATATTCATTTTCTAGTTAACACCGAGTGCTGGGGTGTTTTCCAGAAAAAAATTTTTAAAATTCAGAAATTTAATTGTGTAAATTAAACCCAAATTTGGGGAAAAAAAAAAGGCTGTCCCCCGTTTGGGAAACCTTATCTTTTTATTAAATTTTGAATACCTGTCCTCAAATGCCGTTAACTGAAACCCAATTAGTTTTGGAAAATTGGGGCCTTAAATTTCCCATAAAAAAGGTGCACCCAATCATTAAAAAAAGGTTTTTAAAAGGGGGACCCCGTGGCATGTGGTCTTCTTTTTGATTCTCCCTCTGAACAGTGGCAACGGGGCATCAAGCAAAGGTTCAAAAAAAAGGCGATGTCCAGGAGGGGTTTTGGGGAAGCTAACCAAGTTATCCCGGACGTTTCACCCTCTTTTTCCACTTGAGGAATGTTATGAAAGGAAAAGGGGAACAGGAAACAGGCACAGCCCTTTTGTTAAAGAAAAAAAATATCAGAGAGGGCAAAGTAGAAGAAGGGTAAGACGGGTTAGGACGACCCCCCAGACCACCCCCAAAGACCTGCTGGGTCCTCTGGGCTTGCAGGCGGCGTCACTGAAACCTCCAGTTCACCCTCACTGCAGGGAACAGCTGGGAGGGGAAAAAAGCCTTTTCTTTGATCGGGTATGAAAAAACTACATTTGAACAAGCCAGGCTCACAGGAACAAAGTGCTGTGGACTGATGACAAAAAAGCTGGAGTGATGGGTCCCCAAAAAGAGGGCCTTTAAAGCGGACAGAAAGAACCCCCAACAAGCATAAAGGACAGTGGCTGGTTACGGGTTGCTTTCAAAATCAACAATTTAAACCCACAAGAGAAAAAAAAATTAAATCAAACAATTTATTTGTTGTCTCTTTAAAAAGGACTGCTGGACTTGTTGCGGTCAAAAAAAAGCCCGTAAAGGTTCCCCAAAAAAACCCAATTGGGGTGCCCGGGGACAACCCCCTAAAAATTAGCCCTGGTTTGTGAAAAGGGGCGGGGAACCCAAAAAGGGTACCCCAGGGGTTTGGGAAAAAAGGGAGGCGGGGAAATCCCCAAGGCCAAAGGGTATCCCCGGGCCGAAGGAAGGGGTGGCTTTGGAAGGGAAAAAAAAATTTATTTTTGTCCTTTTTAAAAATAATCCGGGAAACCTTTTTAAACCCACGATTGCGGTGTCCCGGGAAACCTCGGACTTTTTAAGAGTTTTTAAAGAAATTTGAGTGCTCCCCAATCAGTGAAACCCGGAAGCTACATACAGGGAAAGGGGCCCCCCCCAAAACACCTGGTGCCCCAGTGCTGCCCAATCAGTAAACCCACAAACTACATACAGGAAAAGGCCCCCCCAAAGCACCCTTTCCCCAGTGTTTCCCAAATCGGTGAACCTACCAAAAAAAGGCAACTACCCAAAAAAACAAAAAATCCCTTTCCCAAAACAAAACCTAAATAAAAAATAAATATTACTTTATAAAAAAAATTTAAAATATAAATGTCAAAATAAATAGCCCCAACAACATGTACATCCTAAAAAACCCATTATGGGTTTGCTGGATTAAATCCTTTAAAAGGCCCCGACCCTTCCCCAAAAAATTGGTCATGAAGTCAAAACGTGGCCTCAGTTTGGGTAAACTGGTAAACCCCCCTGATCCAAAAACCAAATCCGGGGCCCCCTGCAATGATGGTCCAAAAAAACCCCCGACTTTTTCCCCAATTTGGGCCAGGCAGGTTGAACAAATGTGGGGGGTTCCCCATGGAACACTGTACACTGCCGGGGGGCCCTGGGGGCCCAGGGGGGACGTTCGACATGGGGCTGGACTTCTCGTTGCAGGCCTTCCAATTGGAGCTCCCCGGAAAAACCGTTTTAGCTCCCCCCTAGGCGGCGTGCCATCAGTCTGGGGCCCACCCTCGTCGGACCCCAAAAGGTCTGCGTCAGGGGGGGTTCATCGGCCTGTCGGTGACGCCCCGGGGGCCCCGGGACCTTTGGGCGGGGGCGTTTTCCCCGGGAAGACCAGGGGGTTTTCCCCTAAACCAACCCCCGGTGCCCAGCGGCGTTGGTGGGGGGTTCAACAATTGAAAGGTCAAGGTGCCGTGACACTGGAGCACTTGGCACCCGGACCTAGCCACCGGGGAGGTTTCCCCCTTCCCTTTTTACTTTTGGGGGCATCCCTCAAAAGGTGCCTTGCCTGGAGCGGTTCCGGGCCAGGATCCCCTGGCTGGTGACAGCCCGGGGGAACCTGCCCCAGCAAGGGGGAGAAAGTATATCGGTTCTTGGTGCTCACTTTTGCCAGCTGCATTGGGCTAGGGTTCCCCTATGTTTTAAACCAAGAATCTACACAAAAAGCTGCAACCCTGATGGTGGACATAAAGGTTTCCGGGAACAACTCAGGACCTGAAAGCCCATCCATTTCTTGGGGCCCCCCAAGTTGGGTAGGGCGGCTTTTGGCGACCCCACAAAAAAACAATCGCCTAAAAGTTGGGCCCAAAAAAAAAGCCCATCATGAAACACACAAAACCCTTAAAGGAAAAAGGGTGGGTTGCGGGGGAAATAAGCACTTGTTGGGGGCGTAAAGGGGCAATCAGCATTTTAAAATACTTTTCCCTTACTTTTTATTTGAAAAAAAAAAAAACAATTACCCCAAAGTTTCCCCTTTTTTTAAGGTTTTTGATTCCTGCCATCATGTTGGTAAATCTGGTCTATTCAGATATATTGAGCAGTGAAAAAAATAAACCGTCTAAAAAAGGGGGTTTAAATGGATTATCCCCCAAAGTGCACTAAATATTTCTCTCGTTACTTGATAAAAGAAACCTCCCGGCTGAATGATCCCTTTGATAAACTGATCCCCTGCTGCTGCTGCTGCTGCTGCTGCTGCGGGATGAAGCTGATGCTGCTCCCTGCTGCTGCTGCTGCTGCTGCTGTAAAAAACTGATAGTGCTGATCCTTAAGGCCCTTTCTGGGCAAAATTTGGGGACAAAGACGAGCATTTTGACTGAAAAAATTTTTGGGGTTCCTTGGTCCCTGCAAGCAATTTTTTAACAAGAGGACCACGGATCAAACACTCCGGGCTTTCGGGTTGGGGGAAGGCCTCCCCGGGTACAAACGATGGAAAAAGAAAAAAAAAAGAAAAAAAGAGCCACGTTCGAGGAAAAATTCCCAAACCCCCGGTAAAAAGGCGGGGGGGGGGCCCCGTCTTAAGCCAAACCTGCCCCCTGCTGGCTGGTGGGTGGCGTCACCGTGTAACTCCGGTAAAAACAGGCACTTGAGTTTTTGGGAAGCTCCCTTCCGTGGGGGTTCCCCCCGGGCAGGTATTCCTTGTTCATTCGACTGCTGTTAAAAGCCCAAAAATGTTTTGGACTTTGCATATAACTTGACAGGATTGTTGGCCCATGATGGAACCGTTCTCCTTCACAAATCCAAAAAACCCAAGGGAAAAATAGACGGGCCATTAAAATATTAAAATAAAAACCTTTTTTAAAAACCAAATGTTTTAAAAAAATCGGAAAAGGGGGAACATCAATGACAAAAAGCAAGTCTTCCCTGGGTTTGGATTCTGCCACCCATTAAATTCTACCCGGAAAAAAAAAAAATTAAAAAAAAAGGTCTGGGGTCATTTTTTTTTTTAAAAAAAAGAAAAGAAAAAAAACCTTTATGAGTTTCCCATCCACAGAACAAGTTTTAAATTTTTTTCAAAGTAGCGTCACAAATACAATAAACTAAACACAAAAATATATTTGTTTTAAAAAGGTCAAAAAGATTTTCCAAAATACAATACTTTTTTGGGAGGGGGGTTTTTAAAGGGCCAAAATTCTCCCCCGGCATTAAAAGAAAACCTTTTATTAATCCCCGGGGTTTAAACGGGGATTTCTGCGGAAAAACTCATAGTTTTAAAAAAACCGAAAAATTGTAAACCGGGGAAGTAAAAAAAATTGCTTACAATATTTTGGTTGTTAAACCCAGGGGAAAATTAATCCCTTTAATTAACCCTTAAAATTTACTATATATAATATAATATATATATATATATATATATATAAATATATATAAGTCAATGAAAAATAAAGCCCCGGGGCAAAACAGGCCATAAATATAAAACATTCTTGACGCCCCCGGGCCCCTGACCCCGCAGCATTTTTTAAAGTTGACGTTTAAAACCGTCAGTTCTGTATGCATCCCGGCAAGTCACTGATAGATACACAGAGGGGAAATAAAATCCAGGAGAAAAAACTTTGCCCAAAACGCCTTAAACCATGGGCTCTTTTAAATGAAATATATTTTAAATCGATTCCAAACCCGGGAGGACAAACAGACTTCCGTAAACAAAAGCTGGCGGTTTTGGTAGGTCACTGAAACCAATCTATTTCCCTAAATTTTTTAAAAAGTACGCTACTATTCCTTCATAGTTTTTTTTTTAACAAAAGGGGACCTATAAACGTTTCGTTTTTTTTTTAAAAAAAATTTTTGGAAAATTTTTAATTCCAAAAATTTAAAAAAAAAACCCCCAAAAGGGGGTTTTGTTTTTTTAAAAAATTTTTTTTTTTTTTAAAAAAAAATTTTTTTAAAAAAAATTTTTAAAATTTTTTTAAAAAGGGTTTTTTAAATTTTTTAAATTTTTTTTTTTTAAAAAAAAATTTAAATTTTTAATTTTTTTTTAAATTTTTAAAATATATATATAATTTTTAAAAATAAAAACCCAAAAAAAGGGGTGGCTTTCCCCCCCTTTTTTTTCCCCCCTTTGAGGGGGGGGTTTCCCCCTTTTTTTTTTTTTTTTGGCCTTTTCCCCAAAAAAAAAAAATTTTTTTTGGAAAAAATTTTTTTTTGGGGAAAAGAAAGGGGGGGGAAAGGGGGCAAACCCCCCTTTTTTTTTTTTTTTTTTGGGGGGGGTTTCCCCCCAAAAACCCGGGGGGAAAAAAGGGTTTTGGGGGGGAAAAAGGGGGGGTTTTAAAAGGGGGGGGGGGGCGGGCCCCGGGGGCCGGGGGGGGGGGAAGGGGAAAAGGGGGGGCCGGGGAAAGGGGGGAAAAGGGGGGGGGAAAGGGGGGGGGGTTTCCCCCCCGGGGGGTTTTTCCCCCCCCCCCCCCAAACCCCCCCTCGGGAAAAATTAGGAAAATTTTTCCAAAAAAAAGGTGGGGAATTTTTTTTAAAAAAAAATTTTTTTTTAACCCCCTTTTAAAAAAATTTTTTTAAAAACCCCTTTTTTTTTAAAAATATTTAATTTTTTTTTAAAAAAAAAAAATTTAAAAAAAAAAAAAAAAAAATTTTTTTTTTTTAAAAAAAATTTTTTTTCCCCCCAAAAAAATTTTTTTTTTTTTTTTTTTGGGGGGGGGGGGGGGGGGCAAAAAAAAAAAAAAAAACCCCCCCAAAAAAAAATTTTTTTTTTTTCCCCAAAAAATTTTCCGGCCTTTTAAAAAAAAAAAAAAAAACCCAAAAATTGGGGGTTTTGGGGTGGTTTGGGGGGTTTTGGGGGGTTTAAAAACCCCCCCCCAAAAAAATTTTCCCCCCTAAAAGGGGGGTTTTGGGGGGGTTTAGGGGGGTTTTTTTTTTTGGGGTTTTTTGGGGGGGGAAAAAAAAAATTTTTTTTTTTTTTTTTCCCCCCAAAAAAAAAAAATTTTTTAAAAAAATTTTTTAAAAAAAAAATTTTAAATAAATTTTTTAAAAAAAATTTTTTAAATCCCAAAAAAAAAAAAATTTTTTTTTCCCGGGAAAAAATTTTTTTTTAAAAAAAAGGGAAACCCCCCCCTTTTTTTAAAAAACCCAAAACCCCCTTTTTTTTTTTTTAAAAAAAAAAAGGGTTTTTTAAAAAAATTTTTCCCCCTTCCGGGCCCCCCAAACCCCCGGGGGGCCCGCGGGCAATTTTTTTTTTGGGGAAAAAAGGGGGTTTTTTTTGGGGGGGGGGGGGGCCCCCCCGGGGGCCCCGGTCCCCGGGGGGGCGGCCCGGGGGGGCCCCCCCCCCCCCCCAAACCCCCAAAAACCCCCCCAAAAAAACCCCCAAAAACCCCCCCAAAAACCCAAAATTTGGTTTTTTTAAAAAAAAAAAGGGGGGGGGTTTGGGGGGGTTTTTTTTAAAAAAAATTTTTTGGGGGGGGTTTGGGGGGGGGCCCCCCCCGGGGGGGTTTTTCTTTTGGGGGGGGGGGGAAAAAAAAGGGCCCCTTTTTCCCCCCCCCTTTTTTCCCCCCCCTTTCCCCTTTTCCCTTTCCCTTTTTCCCCCCCCCCCCCGGGGGGGGAAAATTTTTTTTTTTTTTTTTTCCCAAAAAAATGGGGGGGCCCCCCCCCCCTTTTCCCCCCCCCCCCCCCCCCCCCTTTGGGGGGGAAAAATTTTCCCCCGGGGGGTTTTTTTTTTTAAAAATTTTTTTCCCTTTTTAAAAAAAATTTTTTTTAAAAAATAATTTTTTTTTTTAAAAAATTTTTTAAATTTTAAAAAAGGGGGGGCCCCCCGGGGCCCGGGGGGGGGGCGCCGGGGGAAACCTTTGGGGTTTTTTTAAAAAAGGGGAAAAAATTTTTTTTTTTTAATTTTAAAAAAAAAAAAAAAAATTTTTTTTTAAAAAAAAAAAAAAATTAAAAATTTAAAAAAATTTTTTTTTTTTTTGGGGAAAAAAAAAAAAAAAATTTTTCCCCCCGGGGGTTTTTTTAAAAAAAAAAAACCCCCCCCAAAAAAAAAAAAGGCCCTTTTTTTTTAAAAAAAAAAGAAAAAAAAAAAATTTTTTAAAAATTTTTCCCAAAAAAAATTTTTTTTTTTATTTTTTAAAAAAAAATTTTTTTTTTTTTTTTTTTTTTTTATTACACAATTAAAAAATTTTTTAAAAAAAAAAAAATTTTTCCAATTTTTAAAAAAAAAAAGAAAAAAAAAAAATTTAAAATTTTGGGGGAAAAAAAAAAAAGGAAAAAAAAAGAAAAAAAGAAAAAAAAAAAAAGAAAAAAAAAGAAAAAAGGAAAAAAAAAAATTTTTTTTTTATTTTTTTTTTTTTTCCCTTTTTTTTAAAAAACCCCCAAAAAATTTTTTTTTTTGGGAAATTTTTAAAAATTTTTTTTTTTCCCCCCCCCCCTTTTTTTTTTTTTCCCCCCCCCCCCTTTTTTTTGGGGGGGGGGGGGGGGGTTTTTCCCGGGGTTTTTTTGGGGCCCCCCCCTTTTTTTTTTTTGATTTTTTAATAAAAAATTTTAAGTTAAAAAAAAATTTTGGGGGCCCCCCTTTGGGGGGGAAAAAAAAAATTTTTAACCCCTTTTTGGGGAAAATTTTTTTTTGGGGGGGGGGAAAAAAAACGGAAAAAACCCCCCCTTTTTTTAAAAAAAACCCCCCCAAACCCCCCCCCGGGGGGGAAAAGGGGGGGCCCAAAACGTCTCCCCAAATTGGGGCCCCGTTTTTTTTTAAAAAAAAAAAAAATTTTTTTGGGGGAAAAACCCAAAAAAAAAAACCTTTTTTAAAAAAAAAAAAAATTTTTTTTTTTTAAACCCTTTAAAAAAATTTTTTTAAAAAAAAAAAAAAAATTTTTTCCCCCCCGGAAAAATCCCTTTTTTTTTTTAAAAAAATTTTTTTTTTTTAATTTTTTTTAAAAAAAAAAATTTTTTTTGGGGGAAAAAAAAATTTTTTATTAAAAATTTTTAAAAAATTTTTTTTTTTTTTTGGTTTTTAAAAAAATTTTTTTAAAAAAAAGGTTGGGTTTAAAAAATTAAAAAACACCAAAAAAAAAAACCAAAAAAAAAAAAAAGTTTTTCCTTTAAACCGGGGGGAAAAAGGGGGGTTTTTAAAAGGGGAAAAAAAAAAAAAAAAAAAAAAAAAAAGGGGAAGGGGGGGGGGGAAAAAAAAAAAAATGCCCCACTTTTTTTTAAAAAAAAAAAAATTTTTTTAAAAAAAAAAAAAATTTCTTTTTTTTTTTAAGAAAAAATAAAACTTTTTTTTAAAAATTTAATTTTTAAAAAAAAAATTTTAAAAAAATTTTTTTTTAAAAAATTTTTTTTTTTTTTATAAAAATTTTTATATAAATTTTTTAAAAATTTTTTTATTTTGGGAAAAAATTTCCCTCCCTTTTTTTTTTAATTTTTATAAATTTTTTTTAATTTTATTTTTAAAAAAAATTTTTTTTTAAAATTTTTTTTTAAAAAAAACCCCCTTTTTCCCGGGGGAAAAAAAAAAAAAAAATTTAATTTAAAAAATTTTTTAATTATTAAAAAAAATTAAAAAATTTTTTTTTTGGGGGTTTTTTTTGGGGGGTTTTTTTGGGGGGGGTTTTTCCCCCCAAAAGTACCAGGCTCAAAGTCTTGGGGCGTCGGGAAGCCAAAAGTGAGTTTTTTTCGATGGACCTCGTTGAAATAGGGTGTGAATAGCTCTTGTCCTGAAGGTCGTAGAGACCTGCAATGGTCTCTGACTCCCCCAAGTCATGCATTAAGCTTCCAGGGGGTACCATCATGAGTCTGTAGGACCTTCGATGTAGTTATTGATAGCAAGAGAAAAACTCACATCATCTCACACACACACAAATACACACACACACACACCACACCACACCACCACACCACACCACACCACACCACACACACACACACACACACACACACACACACACACACACACACCACACACTCCACACCACACACACCCACACCACACACACACACCACAGACACACACCACCACACACCACACACACACACACACACACACACACACACACACACACACCCCAACAGCAACACAACACATGCATATTGAGCACACAGAAAACTCACATCACTTCACACACAGCACAGCCCCTCAATAACAGGCAAACACTCAAAGATCAGGCCCCGCCCCTCTGCACGACTATGTGTGCAGATTTAGCAAAACTGGTGGCGGGTGCAGGAACATAGCGTCCTATAGAGGAGCAGAGCACAGACTGGCCCTACAGTGTTACAGCCTGTCAATACACAGGCAATATTCAATGAATGCATGTGTAATAATGTCAATATATATAGGCTTAGGGTTAGGGTTAGGGTTAAAGGTTAAGGTTAGGTTGGGCTAGGGTCAGGTTAAGAGTTGAGTTAGGGTTAAGGTTCGGTTAAGGTTAGGGGTCGAGGTTATGGTTAGGGTCAGGGTCAGGAGTCAGGGTTAGGTTGGGAGGAGGGCTACAGACTGGAGTTTTGCAAATTGGTTGAGGTCAGGGTTAAGTTTCAAAGGCCGAGGTTAAGATGATTATATGTGGAGGAATGGTCGGGTCAGGATTAGAATAAGGGATATAGAAAATGACACAAGCAGAATCCTTACCTGGGTTTGGAGTCTGCCATCGTGATGGAAATCGTCTGGAATTAAAAGAGGAGGAAAAAAAGCAGGTCTGGGGTCATTTTCGGAGATTTAAAAACAACAAACAAAAAGGCTCTTGCATAGGCTTCACCCCCATACATGAGACAGAGATACAATTTGTTGTCAGAGTAGCGTCAAACTAAAATACAATAAGCCTAAACACACAAAATATATATTAGTTTTAAAAAAGGTATGAAAGATGTATCCAAGGCTATTATTTTTGGAAGCGGTGATTTGTTAATGACGAAGTTCACCCGACCACGTCGCCCATAAGAAACCGGTTTATTAATCACAGTTTAAGCGAGATTTCTGCTCCGTATTTCGCGCGGAAAACTCATAACTAAAAAGCGAAGAGTGTCAGACCCACTGCAGCGGATTGACACTCAGAAAAGTGCAAAACATCACGAACGAGTAAACAAGTTGCGTTACAATATTTTAGTGCGTTAGCAGCCGATGTCATAGATTAGCGCTGACAGCCCTACTCTGAAGTCGATGACAAAATAAAGTCCCCAGGCAGACTGCTGTGGCAGCTATAAATGTAAACATCACGTGGCGTCCCACATGATCCGAACCTGGCGACGTAAACTGCTCAAAGTTAAACGTTTAAAACCGTCAGTTCTGTAACTTGCGCCCGGCAAGTCGCTGATAGATACACAGATGAAATAAATCAGGAGCAAAGAGCTTTGACGAAAGCGCACACAAACATACAGGCTCTCACAACATGAAACATGACTTACCGCTAGCTGAGCGGGTGGCAAGACTTCCGGCAACTGGCCTTTGCCTTTAAAGCCCTCACAACTTCGCTAGGATTTCTCAAATCAAATCTAAGCTTCCTGTCACATACTCGATCCACTATTATTCAACTTCATGAATTTTAACATAAGGGCCACCATAAACGTTTCGTTTTTCACTTGTGGAGCAGCGTGTGCAGCAGCTGCAGAGGTTTTAATTCAAAGACTGAATTAAAAGTGTTTTATACCACTGAATTAAAGTGTTGAATATCCCCAATACGCTCTCTTACCACTGGTGGCAGTATTGCGTCAAATTATTTTTTAACAGATCCAATTTCCAGAAGAAGTCACTCGAGTTGATTGAGTGAATTCATTCTGAACACAGGAAGAAAGAAAGTGCTTTGGCTTGAAACGTTTTGTGCAAGTTGAATCCTGTGTCCTGGTTTCTATGGGACATAAGGCTTGCAGAAATCTAATCTAATTTTAAAAATGGGATGAACAAAAAGTGTTTTCAAATGCATTTTATAACATTAGTGCATGAGTCCTTTCATGGAGCAAAGACCATTTAAGGCCTTCAAACTCAAAATAATTAAATAAACAAGATTTGGCAAGATAAAATGTAATACAATTGAAACAGCTGGGATGAAAGATATGTACAGCGTATGAATTATTAATTTAGGAAATATATAGATAGGTAGATGGATGGATGCTATTAATCGAGGGAAATTTAGGTCAACCAGTGAAGCAGCAACTCCTGAAACATCACGTACACAACTTGCAGTAGAACAGCAGAATCACAGTACAACAACCTGTGTTGAGACATGTACACAGGGGAGTGGGGTGTCTGGTCCCGTGGGTTGGAGTTAGGTTCGGAGTGGGTTGGGGGCCCAGTCACCTCTCACCCACCTCTCGTAGAGGGCTGCAGCATCACACGTGGCTGCGATGAGGGAATCACCTGCGGCTGAGCGTGTAGCCGAGACTAAAGAGATGGTGGTGGACTTCAGGAGGAAGACGGCAGCTCCTGCTCCTCTGTGGCGTCCTGGGAGTGGGCGTGGAAGATGGTGGAGGAGTGCAAGTACCTGGGCGTCTCCGCCGACAGCCCGACTGAACTGGAAGGCCAACATGCTTTATGTACAGGAAGGGATGAGTCGACTCTCTTTTTCTGAGAAGCTCCGATCCTTCAGCGTGTGCAGCAAGATGTTGGAGATCTTCTACCAGTGGGATTTGTAGCCAGTGTGCTCCACTTGTACATACCGTCTGCTAAATGAACAGGCACTCCTGCCAGAAAACTTGTGATACAATAACACACGCACTTTACATTTTGCACATTTCATTTTATTTAATTGTTATTGATTTATTCTCTTTCTCTTTGTGTGTATATATACATATATATATATATATATATATATATATTGCATATATTTTATTTATTTTATATATTTTTATTTTATATCTATTTGTTTTATTTTATTATTGTGTTTTTTAGTTTAATGTTTATTGAATTGCTACTCTGTCATAAATTTCCTTGAGGATTAATAAAGTATATTTCAATTAAATTTCAATTAATTGAATAGCGGCTAGCGTCACTCAAAGATCAGGCCGCCCCTCTGCACGACTATGTGTGCAATTTTAACCAAAAAAACTGGTGGCTGGTGCAGGAACGCAGCGTCCTATAGAGGAGCCAGAGTGACACAGACTGGCCCTTACAGTGTTACAGCCTGTCCAATACACAGAGCAATATTCAATGAATGCATGTGTAAATAATGTCATATATATATATATATATATACCCATAATTTTACAAATCTATAAATAAATATATACATATATATAAACATATACATACCTAAATACACACACAACCACACAAACACACACACACACACACACACAAACACCACACACACCACACACACCACACACACCACACACCACACACACACCACACCACCACACCACACACACCACACACACACACACACACACACACACACACACACACCACACCACACACACACCACCCCACACACACCACACACACCACACACACCACACCACACCACCACACACACACACCACCACCCACCACACACACCACCACACCACACCACACACCACACACACACACACACACACCA